>VYZU01034083.1:0-12099 GCA_013401355.1 Ceyx cyanopectus
GGTTGCCTGGGAGAAGAGTCCACGATTCCCAGGAACAAAAACCCTTGGCTACATGAAGCCCAGATGATGAGAGACTCACTCTCAGCAACAGCAAGTCAGAAGACAAAGATCATTGCACTGGGGCAGTAAATTTCACCTTCTGCAGAGCTTGCGGTGTCAGGTTATGATGAGATGCATTGGGTACATGAGTTTCTGAATCTGCTTCCAGGTGCAAAATTTAAGACCCATATCACAAAGTGTTTTATGTCACCTGCTCTACCAAGTGCAGGATGAAGGATGCAGAAGCAGTTGCATTAAGTTCTGAACTGAAACAACTGCAGAGAGAGAGACTTAATTTAAAATGTTTTAATGTTGGAGGTTCATCATTTTTAGATCTGAGCAGCTAGAAAGAAAACAGCATATAGAAAAAACCAAACAAACAAACCTAAAATAGCTCTGTTCAGCCCTTTGGGCTCTCCACAGACGTCATTGCTGAGACAAGAAAAAATAATGCTGCTGTAGTTGGGTTGATTTTATTTAGTATCACTGGACTAGATGCAGAAAGCCTATGATTGATTCCCTAGAGTTCTGTGCTCCAGATCACCTGGATGAACACTGGGTCAATAAGCTGAAATTATTTATTCCTACACTATCTTTTAAGTGAGGGAATCAGAATATTCACGTTAAGAAAGTAGAAATTCTCTGATTGATGATATTAAAGTTTGCTTACTTTGCTTGAGCTAGAACACCTATAACTTCTGCATACAGATCTGCAACAATGTGCATATTTCCAGTGTTAGGACCAAGGTACCTGGAAAGAAAGAAGAAAGAATTCTTGGCTGAGAAAGCATGCTGCCTAGGCCACTATGATGAAAAAAACTAGGAAAGAACTAATATATTTTTTGTAAGAAGAAGAGCCTTACCCTTCTTTGTACTTAAAGTGCTTGAAAGCCAAGTTAATAACATCATGTACCAAACTGTCTATTACAGGATGAAGGGGAATCTGAAAACACAAAAGAAACCATAATAATTACACATATATAACACCTTAGTGCTAGCATTACTCATGGGTGTCTTCCAAACAGAAGCAGGGTACCAGCTGAAATACCACCTAGCTAACAAAGCTGCTGCAATGAGCCTGCCATTCAAAGCTCATTTAGCACTCAATGAAATCCTTCAGCTTCAAGGCCTTGGCAAAGTGAAGTCTGCACAAGCACAGAACACTGTTACCCTACAGGCGCAAGCAAGGGAGCAATGAACAAACAGGCAGGATATCACTCATGTTGCTATTAGATTCTTAGAAATGGAAGCAGAAGAAAGAATCCCAAAATTAACCTGTATTGGTAATTTTCATCATTTATTAGTTAATGGATAATTTAAGAACTCCATACCTGTTTCAAAACTTCTATTAANACACACAACACTTTTTCAAGAAAAAATTGAAAACAAAACCAATGAAACCTCTGGATTCTATATTGTAACAAATGGATTTTATTTCCATTTTCTTTCTGATGGCACCGAGTTCTCAGTTTCACTTTAAAGGCAAACAGATTAAAGTATTTTGTGCTATCAAATTTATATTTAGACTTGTGACAGATTTTGAAAAATGGCTCCCAAGTAGGTGTAGAATTTATAGCCAAGCCACATTCTCTTTTTAAAACTGTTCCAGTGTTTGTTTTGTTTGCTGATGGGTTTTTTTCTAAACTATGGCATTGTTTCTCAAAAATTCTAATGCATGCCTTGTGCAGAACAACACAGATGAATAAACATCTGAAGTGAGTAGCTTACAATATAAATACAAATATTATCTATGTGGATCACCTGATCACACTTTTGAAGTGTACTGAAACATAACGTGAAATGTACAATAGTTTTTGTAAAATTAAACATTAGGGGGACAGTTCTGCAGTTCATCTGAACAGTTACTACTGATTTCAGTGAAAAATTTGTGGACATTCAGCACAATTCTTTTAGAAGAATTAATTTCACTACAACTAATTTCAGTTGTACTTATGTGCTTGCTTATAATAAAGCATGTATGTAAGAGTTCTGCTTGATCACTGATGAAATAAATTATTTTCATTTTTGTTTTTCTTGGTTTCATGTTAACTGCAGAAAGAGCCGATTATACATTCTTTCTGTAACACTATCAATTGACAGTGGCCTTGGTTCACTGCTAAGCTGGCTTCCAACTGGGTTTTGGGTGGAGTTCCTGAAGTCATCTATTAATGAACAGTAGCATATTGAGGTGAAGAAGTATTTCAAGGCAAGGATCCATCTCATCCAAAAACAGGCATGTGATTGATGCATCATGCCTTTACACTGCCTGCTTATACTGACAGGAAGAGTCCCAAAGATTCTGATTCAGGTTCATACCTGAAACTAGCTCTGACCTCTTAATTTCATCAACTATTGCCTTCAGTAGTTACTGGATGGTAATGTAATCTGAATGTTAAGAACTGCCTGTGTGTTTCCAAACACCATGTCTGCCACTGTTGAGTCTTTGCTGGTTCATCTAAGTGTGTAAATGTGGCATCAAAGTACTCAGAAAAACTGTCATTTTGAAGAATATATCAGTACCAATGTATCAGACCTCAATATGAGCCAAGACCAATCTGTTACCTTATTACTGAGGAGGAACTAGTGATGCCATAAGAGATGGATATATTTATTTTAAGGTCTTAAGTTTTGCGTCTTTAAGAGCTGAGTCCCAGGTTTTCAGATTGAGGACAGGTGAATGTGAAATTTCCACGACTAGGCAGAACACTATGCAAAAAATCCTTCCAGGTGTCACAGATTTGTTACCTACTCACATGAGTAAAGAAGACCACCACAGTTTACACAAATCACTATTTAAATGACAGTACAGCATCCAAAACAGCATTAAGAAACAGTGCTTGAACTATCAGGAGCACTATTTTAAAGACACAATTACTCCACCTATCTAGGAGCTGAGGGAAGAGTTCCAGGAACAAGCAGAAAAAGATGACAACAATTTTCAACCAACTATAGCTTCACAAAAGCTGAAGGGAGAAATAAAATGCATTTTACCTCAAGGTATTTATGAATAATCCACATATACATATTGAAAACCATACCTTTTGGATTTAGTGCTTGTTCTGGGTCTGTATTCATGAGATTCATCTTCTATGCCATTCTGTCTCTTGTACCAGTCAAACAAGGTGCGCAGGATAGAGGGCAGACAATACTCTGACAGGGAGCTCATTGAGCTTATTACCTATGGCAAAAACAGAACAAATGAACACATCAACTGCTGCTCAAGTTTCACCTCCTCCTTAAAAAAACCTACCAATTAAACAGACATGTTCTTTCTTGTTTTCATCTGATTTTTGAGGTCCATTGTACAATCCATGACTTCATAGCCTGCATGTCCTAAGCATATACAGACTACAGTAATAGGCTGTATGTCAACAGTGTCTTTCCACTGAAGACATTAAAATGCAGTAAAATAGCTTATCATATCTTACAACACACCAGAAAACTAACTAGTTCTTCCATTGGTTTATGTTTAGTGGTTACACAACACTGATTTGAGCACGTTATAATGAAAGAAGAAGCAATGAGCCAGCAGTAGAGTCTTCATGGGCTGTGTGTGAGTGAGGGGTATGCCTCCTGAAACTCAGAAAAACCCCCAGTCTCTGCAGTCATCTTCACCAACTGAGCTGACACTATCTTACCACGTGGCTCACACATCTGGTAACAGACTTTTATATATAGGATTGTATTTAAAGTTTCCTGTGGGGTTTTTGTGTGCACAAATAAGTAAAACATAGTTTAAATAATTCCTTGCAGCTCCTGATTAAACAGCTCTGGTAGAATGCTAGAAAATAAGATTACTGCTCACTCAGCATCAATTGTGTCACCAGCTACACAAATGCACCAAACATGTTACTGCTCAACTATGACAAACTTCCTATGACAGGAAACCATAAAGTTGCAAAACATGAAAAGACCAAAAACTAGGGTGACAAAGAGTTCCATTACTAGGCAGGAGGATTAGGTATGTACTGCAGCTGAACACTCACAGCTGCAGCATTTGTAGACATGGTAAGAAGATGGAAAACAACTACTTCAAATAGGAATCAATTACTGATCTGGAGATTTGTGACCCCTTCAAGATCAGTCTAGGCTTGATCCTCTGAAGTGCTGAAGTACATATCTCAGTCAAGTACTGATCCTGTCATTAACTCTGGCAAGTTCATCCACCTGCTTACATTTCACCCAGCACGTTCCTGTGCTTATGAAACAAGAGCAGAGTTTAATACTGTCTGTAAGAACAGCCTTGTGTGAGCCCTGTGTCCCAGACAAGGGACAAACTAGGAGAGTGAGCACCTTATATGTAATTCCTAAACATTACTAATGCCTTAAACATGAACCTTTGTGGATAGTGTTTAATTTAGGTCAATAAATTTAATATCTTCTGCAGCTTTTCAGCCTCAGGATTCAGAGCAATGTGGGCTAAAGTAAATGAGATACTTGGAAGATGAAGTATTATTGTGCAGGTATTACAGTCTGAAATTAATCATTGAACAGAGCTGTAACAAGTGCCCCTGTAAAAATAGAAGTTTCCATAAAAGTACTATTTTAGGAACTCTTTCAATCCAGTGATTCCAATCCATTTTATCATGTAGAATATGGCACAAGTTGCTGTGGAAGATGGCACGAAGGCACTGCTTGCAGCACTGACAGGAGGCCTTTCGTGAAGAATTACTACAGTAACCCAGGCTCAAACATACCAAAGCCTTCAAGTGTAAAAGACTCACATAAGTACTTAAAGATGAGAACCATCTAGTGTCAGTGTGAGCTATGCACCACCAGCTCAAAGGGACATCTCAGTGGCTTCTACAATGTTTTCCAGCAGCTCTTCTGAAGCTGGCACAACACTGGTTGTTAATTAGGAGAGGCACTGGAAAGGAGTCTGCTGTCGAAGACTAGAATAGTACCACAGAATCATGGCATTGTAGAACAGTTTGGCTTGAAGGGGAGCTTTAAAGGTTAGTGAGTCCAAACCCCTCTGCAGTGAGCAGGGCCATCTTCAACTAGCATCATGTTGCTCAGAGCACCAGCCAACCTCATCTTCACTGTTCCCAGGGATGGGGCATCTACCACCTCTCTGGATAATCTGTCCCAGTGTTTCACCATCCTCATCACTAAAAACTTCTTCCCTCAATCTAGTTTAAACCTACCCTTTTTTAGTTTTAAAACCATTACCTCAGGCACTATGAAAAAGTGTCTTCAAACAGACCTAAATATCTTTTAAGAGATCCCAATACTTAACTGTGTGTGAAAAGTTGTTTCAGTCTGGTCTTCCTGCATGGTCACTGACATATTTATCAGTGCAGGTCTCTAAATCCCAGCTACACGATTTCAAACACTGCAAAAAAGCCAAAGTGATTCCTGTTAAATCTCCTCAAGCTATACTTTCTGTGCTGAATTTACACTGTGTGTTTAGGTGTGGATAAAAGGTCAATATAGCTTTTTTCAGGAAGGAAGGGTGGACTGGGCAAAGACCTGGCTCTCAGGGAACAGGAAGGGAGGGAAGTCTAGCCAGTGAGTTGGTTACTCAACCCTTTCATTTACTGGAAGAAAGTGCAGGAGTGAGATGAATTCCAGCTCTGTGCTGCTCCTGAAAGGGAGTGCACAGATGTACAAATGTGTCCTTGTTGGACAGATGATCCTGTTCTTCCATCATAAATGGACTACCTACCATACAGCTTAAGGATAAGAAAGCTGCACAAGTAGGGAGCTGTTTAAACCTTGTGCTCACAGAACATGAAATACACCTTCTAGAAACACTTCATATTTATTTTGGACTAATATGTAAGAGTGAATGTAATGAAATTCTGCCCAGATGGCTTGCTATGGTTTGTACACTTGCATAAAAGTCTTGCTGTATTGTCAAAATACAAACACAAGAAATGTTTCCACTACAGCACATTGATGCTGATTACTTTTTGTATTTCACATACCAATTTCTATGTGCTTTAACAGCAAATATATTCAAAACATCACTGAATTTCCAACAGTACCATTAATTTCTTGACTCTGCATTTTTTCAGATACCATATGTTGGTATGTTAAATGTGCATTTTATGGCTGTCTCAATCATGCAGAATTGCAGCATTTCAGTTATGCATGGTGTAAATCTGTGATTTGCATCATTTCTGCATAATCTGCCTACAAATTCTTGTTATATAGATTCCAAATAACAGACATTAGGAGTGTGATTTTACACTGTCTTACCAATACTACTGAAAGCAGAATTTGACAAAACACTGCCTTAGCTATATTTAGGATACCCATAGCCAGGTAATAATGGTTTTTTTTACTGCATGCATGTCTATAACCAAGGACCATAGCCATAAACTACACAGATTAAAGGAAAACAGCAGCTGCAGGGAAAGCCTTGCTCCTTGAAATCAACAGCAGAGCTCTCAGGGGCTACAATAAGACCAGGATTTCATATGCAATATATTAACAATTCCAAATGCTCTGGACTGGAGTAAGGGGAAGGGGGAGCCATGGACTACCCTGAGTTCTGACCAAAGCAGTTACATGCTGTAATTCTGTTAGAGCCTTTGAGAGAAAACATTTTTTTTTCTGCCAGTGACATTTTTCTAGACAAGTGAATTTTAGCTGAAAAATTTGAAAGATGAAACATTAGGAGCAAGTAGTGCTGTTGTGTTTCAGCAGTTCCAGATGATAACTAAGCCTTGCTGTAAAGTTTTCACTTCCATGGCCAAAACATAACACTCATTTTGTAATTTAACATGGAAAAAAGTCTGCAGGTTGGTCCAAGATTACACACTGCCCTTTTTCTGCCTCCAGTGCTGCCAGTTTACACACCATGGTAAGAACAGAAGATACGTTAGTAGGGGCTGAGAAAAGACTAATAAAACTGTTTCCTTGGGTAAGGATAAGTCTCTTAGATAATGATGGGGTTTTGCACCCTAGCTTTTATCTCTGTGTACTGCAGCTTTATGGTTTCCTGCAATAGCAAGTTTAAGTCATAGTTCAGCAGCACAATGTTTAATAACATTTTTGTAGTTGGGACACCGTGTGCTAATGCTGCAGCAGGAATGCTCTCTGCCCGTAGGCAACCAGACCTGTCCAAGCCAAAACACCATTTTAAACACACTATAAAGACATTTAAAGCCACATGAAAAACCTGCATCACTTCCTCTATGTATTGTCTTCATACACACACCTAGAAAGGAAAATAGTCAGTGTTGGGAATCCAGTTTGTTAGCCCATGGCGAGACATTCTGAAAGCCAGGTAAGATAGATTACTTCATGCATTGCTGAAGGTGGTGTTAGGAGTTTGAGGAGGGTGGTGCACCTGGCAGCCAGACAGAGCCCCAGGACAATACTGTCTGCTGAACAGGAGGCACTGACACTGCATCGTGTGGAGAGAAACAGCTCTGCCTGTCAGGGTTATTAGGTACCCTCTGAAAATGTTTGTTCATAGGGATTCTTGCTCTTTTCATCCTCCATTTCTAGTGAAAATGTCAGAAATGTCACGTGTGGCCTTTCCCAGTCATCCTAGATGACTTTATGTGTTCCAGGAACAAACACCAAAGCTTCCCACACCTGACCTTGGAGAGAGAAGCACGGGACTATCAGTCTGGTCTTCCTTTGTCCCATGGACTCTTCAAATATTTGAGTTAACTTCAAAAATAAAACTTAAATGTTTGCCATAAAAGCACATGCCCTCTTATCCAGATGTTATGTGGAATCATGGTCTTCAGAGTTTTCCAGATAGACTACACCTTCATTCCTAATACCAGCAAAATCATCTGTACTTTCATGACAACTTTGTAATGCTGATGTCACCATCTGCAAAATACTGAGATATACTGACCTAATCTAGCAAGTCAAACATGCCAAGAGGGACTTTTTGCTCAATCTTCCTGTCTCTAGTCAAGTTCTACCCAATCTCTACTATGTATTACAAATTTTTGAGTTAAAATCTAACTACAATTTAACTAAAGGACAATGATTTTGGTAAATATGATACATGTCCCACCTTCCAGTCACAAGCATAGATCAGTTCCAGGGGTACTAGAGCATCTCAAGATGATGCTGCTGTTCAAGCAGGAAACAATTGGAAACCTGAAAAGGGAAACATTCCCAACACTCAGGCTCAGGCAGACAGACAGTCTGAAAATTTCAATCTGAAGAGTTAGTTTGGAAGGTTTCAAGGAGCTGAGAACATGGTAGTGTGACAGGACATCTAAAGCAATCTCAGCTCTTTCCTGCCAACTCTGCACACATACAGGACTCTACAGATGCAGTTAGAAAAACAAACAAATGTTGTGTAGAACAAAATTTGCCTTTGGTTTTTTGTCTACATCTGTTTTTTTTCCCCTCAGCATTCAGAGTAAATTGCTACAGTGGGAAATACATTTGTTTCACTCTAGAAAGCATTTGCTGTTCTCATTAATTGATGCTGACTTAATTGTTCAATTTTCTGTCTACTTACTAATAACTAGGAGATGCAGAAGTCTGCTAATTCTTTGTAAAGGGCCACAATTTTCTTAATCATGAATATTTAATCCTATCATGGCCACCCATTATGTGTTTGTTTAACACACTGCAGAAACAGTATCAGAAGGTTTGCATATGGGTGGCTTTACTTGTTTTTCTTTCCCATTTGTGTGTGACACACTGCCCACAGGAAGGAAAAAATATATATAAAATCAGGTCAGAATACCACAGAAAAATTCATTAGGCAGCTAGGGAGCACTCACAATACAGCCTCCTTTAGCCTGCAGCTGCTGGCCCTCCTGTGGGGTCTCAGTGCTCAGCAAAGTGGGCAGGGAGCTCCCCAGTACAACACAGAAGTCCTACCATTCATCAACAGCCTGCCTCTCTCCAAAAAGCAGCTGCACAACCACCTGGAGAATGCTACTTTGTGAAGCTAAAATGATGAAGTGTGCCTTTGTGAACACCAGTGGGTTTTGCTTCTGTTTCAGTGTCCCAGCAAACACAACAAAAGCCAAAAAACTGCCCTGAGAGCAATTTTCTCTATTCGTTGTTTGCCTTGCCATATTTTCATTTATTTTCACTTATCCTGACAACTAAATTTATGCTTAATTTTAAATACAGTAGGTTGGCTCATCCTATGTGAAGTGCAGCATGCTGTAAGTCATGCTACACAAAGCATTTGTCACTCTATGTTTTTGCAGTATGCAATGATATCAGGACACCAGGCTGCCTTCCAAGTATGTCTCTTACAGCCTGAGGAACAGAAATAGTATAATTTTAAATGTCTTACTTGATCAAACTGGGGGTCTTCTCCTCGTTGCAGAGATTTGGTCAGTGGCTTCTCCTAAAGAAATACATTAAACATGTGTTACATCGGATCAATCCTCCTGATACATTCTATCAGCTCTGCTATTATTTTTCAGCTAGATTTTTACTCACATAGTTTGCCTCCTGATCAGATCCTGGAGATACTGTTTATTTCATGTGCAAAGGAGACCTCTGCATACGTGTGACCTAATACTGACAGAGCATCTTAGTGTCTATCCAAGAAAGAAAAGGATTCACCATTTACTCTACGTGAGTTACCTGGTGCTCATAGTGATGATAAATCCTTTCTAAATCCTACAAAGCACCTACAGCTGCAAGACTGAGGCNTCATCCTCCATTTCTAGTGAAAATGTCAGAAATGTCACGTGTGGCCTTTCCCAGTCATCCTAGATGACTTTATGTGTTCCAGGAACAAACACCAAAGCTTCCCACACCTGACCTTGGAGAGAGAAGCACGGGACTATCAGTCTGGTCTTCCTTTGTCCCATGGACTCTTCAAATATTTGAGTTAACTTCAAAAATAAAACTTAAATGTTTGCCATAAAAGCACATGCCCTCTTATCCAGATGTTATGTGGAATCATGGTCTTCAGAGTTTTCCAGATAGACTACACCTTCATTCCTAATACCAGCAAAATCATCTGTACTTTCATGACAACTTTGTAATGCTGATGTCACCATCTGCAAAATACTGAGATATACTGACCTAATCTAGCAAGTCAAACATGCCAAGAGGGACTTTTTGCTCAATCTTCCTGTCTCTAGTCAAGTTCTACCCAATCTCTACTATGTATTACAAATTTTTGAGTTAAAATCTAACTACAATTTAACTAAAGGACAATGATTTTGGTAAATATGATACATGTCCCACCTTCCAGTCACAAGCATAGATCAGTTCCAGGGGTACTAGAGCATCTCAAGATGATGCTGCTGTTCAAGCAGGAAACAATTGGAAACCTGAAAAGGGAAACATTCCCAACACTCAGGCTCAGGCAGACAGACAGTCTGAAAATTTCAATCTGAAGAGTTAGTTTGGAAGGTTTCAAGGAGCTGAGAACATGGTAGTGTGACAGGACATCTAAAGCAATCTCAGCTCTTTCCTGCCAACTCTGCACACATACAGGACTCTACAGATGCAGTTAGAAAAACAAACAAATGTTGTGTAGAACAAAATTTGCCTTTGGTTTTTTGTCTACATCTGTTTTTTTTCCCCTCAGCATTCAGAGTAAATTGCTACAGTGGGAAATACATTTGTTTCACTCTAGAAAGCATTTGCTGTTCTCATTAATTGATGCTGACTTAATTGTTCAATTTTCTGTCTACTTACTAATAACTAGGAGATGCAGAAGTCTGCTAATTCTTTGTAAAGGGCCACAATTTTCTTAATCATGAATATTTAATCCTATCATGGCCACCCATTATGTGTTTGTTTAACACACTGCAGAAACAGTATCAGAAGGTTTGCATATGGGTGGCTTTACTTGTTTTTCTTTCCCATTTGTGTGTGACACACTGCCCACAGGAAGGAAAAAATATATATAAAATCAGGTCAGAATACCACAGAAAAATTCATTAGGCAGCTAGGGAGCACTCACAATACAGCCTCCTTTAGCCTGCAGCTGCTGGCCCTCCTGTGGGGTCTCAGTGCTCAGCAAAGTGGGCAGGGAGCTCCCCAGTACAACACAGAAGTCCTACCATTCATCAACAGCCTGCCTCTCTCCAAAAAGCAGCTGCACAACCACCTGGAGAATGCTACTTTGTGAAGCTAAAATGATGAAGTGTGCCTTTGTGAACACCAGTGGGTTTTGCTTCTGTTTCAGTGTCCCAGCAAACACAACAAAAGCCAAAAAACTGCCCTGAGAGCAATTTTCTCTATTCGTTGTTTGCCTTGCCATATTTTCATTTATTTTCACTTATCCTGACAACTAAATTTATGCTTAATTTTAAATACAGTAGGTTGGCTCATCCTATGTGAAGTGCAGCATGCTGTAAGTCATGCTACACAAAGCATTTGTCACTCTATGTTTTTGCAGTATGCAATGATATCAGGACACCAGGCTGCCTTCCAAGTATGTCTCTTACAGCCTGAGGAACAGAAATAGTATAATTTTAAATGTCTTACTTGATCAAACTGGGGGTCTTCTCCTCGTTGCAGAGATTTGGTCAGTGGCTTCTCCTAAAGAAATACATTAAACATGTGTTACATCGGATCAATCCTCCTGATACATTCTATCAGCTCTGCTATTATTTTTCAGCTAGATTTTTACTCACATAGTTTGCCTCCTGATCAGATCCTGGAGATACTGTTTATTTCATGTGCAAAGGAGACCTCTGCATACGTGTGACCTAATACTGACAGAGCATCTTAGTGTCTATCCAAGAAAGAAAAGGATTCACCATTTACTCTACGTGAGTTACCTGGTGCTCATAGTGATGATAAATCCTTTCTAAATCCTACAAAGCACCTACAGCTGCAAGACTGAGGCTCTCCTACCAGCTCAGCATGAGACTGTCTTTCAGCAAACTATTACACTCATCAGCATCAAGGTACCAGCTGACATACCATCACTGGCAGGGGATGCGAGATGAAAAATGAAGAAATCTGTAAAGCCACCGAGACAGTGAAATGGAGAAACTTAAGGTGGTCCAAAGATGTCTAATGCTTCTCTCTGGAGAAAAGGCTGCCCAGTATAATCTTCTGATCGACATCTCTGGAGATGATGCTGCTCCACTCATCATGACAGCTGGGTGACTTGGTCTAGGTGATCCTGCTCAGGCAGGGGGG
>VYZU01034083.1:13569-48949 GCA_013401355.1 Ceyx cyanopectus
AATTTACTGTTCTCATTCAGAGAAATGATTTGCAGACCTAAATGAATATTTTAGGGGTTTTTTCTTTGAATCAAATGATCCATCTGTTTACTAAAACAATTCACTGCAAAGCCAAAGAGGTCTTTTTAAGTTTTGATTTGACTCCGATTCTGTGAAATATAATGCATTACACAGAAATGTCTTCCAAATTTTGGATGAATAGGTAGGCTGAATTCAGAGCCAAAGCCTACAACCAGAAAACAGGAATGAAGATAATTTTTTTTTAATCTGAAAGAGCCCATAGCTTAAAAAAGGCTATAAAAAAAACCCAGAAAATTTCAAAAGAATGGACTTTGAATAATAACATTTCCACTTTCAATCACTAAGTTAAACATCCTTATTTCTTGTTTGAAGTGCTGCCTTCAATTGTGTACTCTGTATTTGTTCANTATAATCTGCTGACTGATCTTGAAATGAATGATGCTGCTCCACTCATCATGACAGCTGGCAGAGAGGCCGGCTGCAGTGACAGGAGTATCCCCTGACTACCCACCAAATAAAAAATCAACACAACACTTCTTCCTGAGTCTCCAGTTTACCCAGAACAGACACCAGTATTTCTCATTGCTCTCTCACACCTCAAGCTACTCCTCCAGGTTGCACTAAGGGCACAACAGCTATTAATTACAACTTCATGACAGATTATTATAATCATGTTCCACTTGTTTAAAAGTTTTCATGGGTTGTGTACAAATCAATGTACTGAGAATTAGCACAGTTGAGTCAAAAAACCCCACCCAAACAATAAATCTTTTTTTTTTCTTTAGTTAAATTTCTGTTACAGAAGATGTGGATTAGCACAGAGAAGTTTCAGGTCTGTTTAATAAGAAGGGCTTTGGAGTGCAGAAGCTTTGCGTTACCATGCCCAACACTGCAAGGCTTGTCTTTCAGAGGGGCACACGCAGTTCTGCAGACATGCACTCAGGGTTCTGTGCAGAAAGGAGATGTGGGACACCCCAGCATGTGCACACAAATACATGCTCTGGAAGCAGAATCCTGATAAAGTCACCTGAATATCATCAGAAATGGAAGTGTGTGTGCTTCCAGAGACAGATTTTGTGTGGCTTTCTGATGATTCTGTTACCCAGGGGCTGCGCTGCTCAGATAGAGATGGTTCCCTTCCTTTGGCCAAGGCAATACAGCTCCTCTCCTGCCCTCTAACAGGGTGAGTAGAGCAAGGCTTCCCAAACTGTACCACACTGCCCTGAAAGAAACTGCTCACAGTTCATGCAGTGGACTTAGTCTCAGCAGAAGGCAGCCCTGGGGTGGATTGCAGACAAGAACACATACCCAGTGCCAGGAAGGGCCCTGTCACTGCAATTCTCAGTGGCTCCAGTCTAGGCTTTAACTGAGGTCTTTGCCTTGATCCCATCCTGCACCTACTGCTGCTGCTACAGCTGCCACTCTCCTCACACCTGCTGCTGCAGCTCTCTGCCTCTTCAGCTGCTCAGCTCCTTGCTGCTGTTTCCTTGTCTCTTCCCAAGGACAGAGCAACTCCTTGCAGCCCTGCAGTGAATGCAGTAGCCACCGAGGATTACAGTTGGGGCTTGGGGATTGGAAAAAACTCAAAGTGATGACTATTTATTACTAATGATGAGTATTGAATAGGCAATCAACTGAAGAAAGATGAAGGGCCAGCAAGAAATAAGGCTTCTGCTGCCTAAGAGTTGCTAGAATATTAAAAGATGATTGGAGGCAGGATGGGTGTAGCAATGAGCACGTCAGGAAGACACTGCTGAGGAAGCTCAGACAGCTCAGCTACATGCAAGTGCCTGCAGTCTTCTTTGACAAGAGCATTTTTTTCCCTTATAGATAATTTATTCTAATCAAGTGCAAACAGCTTGCATATTCTATACAATTCAGTTCTAATATCGTTACTAATTGTATGCAGGATTTTCAGCATGGTTGCTGTGGCAGCTACTATATAAAATATATTCATACTCATGGTAGGCATTTGCATTACACACCATATGTTCATGACTGTTAAGGGCAAGGTTAAAACTTGGAATAAAGTGAAATTGCCTCTGAGGAGTTAACAACAGTCTATTTACCCTAGAGATACACTTAAAAAAAGTGGGTTTTTTTTAATCTTTAGAATGTTTTGAAGCCTCAAGGCAGTATTTTATTTTTATTTATTTTCTTGCCCACCCAATATAGAAATGCCAAAGAGGTCTTTTTAAGTTTTGATTTGACTCCGATTCTGTGAAATATAATGCATTACACAGAAATGTCTTCCAAATTTTGGATGAATAGGTAGGCTGAATTCAGAGCCAAAGCCTACAACCAGAAAACAGGAATGAAGATAATTTTTTTTTAATCTGAAAGAGCCCATAGCTTAAAAAAGGCTATAAAAAAAACCCAGAAAATTTCAAAAGAATGGACTTTGAATAATAACATTTCCACTTTCAATCACTAAGTTAAACATCCTTATTTCTTGTTTGAAGTGCTGCCTTCAATTGTGTACTCTGTATTTGTTCACAGTGGAAACTCCCATGATATGAAAACATGTTAGAGATAAGAAGTAAAAATCATCAAAACCAATTTTGTATTTAATATTTGAAACTATGTTTTTTCAATTAAACTAAATTTTTTGCATCACCAGTGCTTACAAAACAAAATGCTCACCTAAAAATTAATTTCCTTCCTCTGCCTCACTACTGCTGTGAAAACATTAGTAGAATCTAACAAAATAGAGTATGTTTAACACACAATGAAAAAAATACACATTTTAACACCTTTGACTGCATCAACTAAATATAATATTTATAAATTAACTAAAAAATAACCAATCAGTCAAACCCTCTATTCACAAAGCATTTCTGCAAAGCCCGTCAGCTACTTGATGAATAGTTTTTCAGGGGTGCTACACAAATATAATTGGGTAAATTTACACAGGAATAGCTTTTCTTGACCACCTGTCACAGAACTGAGTGTTCAGGGAAACATGACAACAAAAGGATGCTGTAGTGCCTGTTAAGCTTCACTATGTCACCATGTTATGAAGATACCTGGTGCACTGTTATTTCTCTAAGCAACCAGTAAGCATGTTATTTGCCCCTACTGAGCTATGCCCAAGTGCTGTGACTGAACCAAGGTGGCTCAGCTGGGCACTCAGTACAGAGATGCTGAGTTCAGAGCAGCTCAGCAAAAGCAGATGCTGGCAGGAGAAAGGCATCATGAAAGTTTACCAACAGCTAAATTAACCATTAAGCACTGTCAATGCCTACAGCTCACTGCATTTTATCTTGTCTACAGCTGTCTGTAAGCACTGCTGAAAGCTGTGTTTAAGGATCAGCCTAATCAGTATGCACAGATGAATTATTACCCTACGTGATAATCAACAGTCCTAAAAAGGAAACTTTTCTGGGTGGTTTTTTTTTCCTTACAGTGTTAAGATACGTAAACAAGTTTTATCATTCGAAGTGGCAAAAGTATTTCCAGGACCTCCTCATTCCAGTTTCTGTTTGCTTGAAAAAAATCAGCAGTAAAAAAATATCAAATTCTATTTGTAATTGAAGCAATGTAGGGAAGATTTACAGTATGTATTGATAAAAATGAAATATGAATGCAACCAGCTGTGAAAAAAGGACTGCAGGAGAAATTCTTAGTATTCATTATAAAGGAGTACAATTGTTTACAGAAATGAAGCAGGAAATTCTTAAAGATTATCAATAAGAAATTATTTAAATTTATGTGAATCTAGTTTTATAAACTGTAAAATCCCTTTTAATTAATTCTGCTATCAAGTACCTTTAATTTGGATTGATACAGTAATGTACAGTTGGGCTCCATGGACATCACAAAAGAAAGAGATTGATTTATCAAACAGGCATGTGGAACCCAAATATGCCAAGGGAAAAATAAACAAACACAACAGTAATGATAATCAGCAAGGATCAGCAGGCAAAATGCATGGATGAAAAGAAATGTCTAGGTAAAAAAACATCAGTAAGTCTTTCATCCTATAGTAACCAGAGCTTGAATGCAAGTTAGATTTTGTGATAAAAGAGAGGAAAATGCAATTATAAACATCATTTTAGCTTCTCTGCAAGAGATCTGAAGTATTCATCACTCATTATAAAATAAAACTGGCATATCTTGTAATGACTTGGAGAATTCAAACTAGAAACATCTCAGTATTAGAGCAGTTTGCAGGTTTCATTTTCTTTGAAGCTTGTTTAAGTTTAATTAGACCAGAATCTTCCAAGACCTCTGACTACCTGTTCTGAAAGGCCAAAGGGTGGCTCTGCACCATCTTCTTTGCACATCCCTGGGACTTCCTGGCCACAGTGATAGACACTAGAGGAGAAATGTGGGAAGAAGGATCCTAAACTTCTGACAACCAGCCTTACGTAAAGATTGGACTTAAAATATTAACCATGATACAAGAGTAATTTTTGCCATTTTCACTTGTCACTTTCCAAGTATCAAATATTTCTGAATCTAAATCAAGACATAAAGCTGAAGAGATACCATCAGAATCATTACTATCTCAATTTTACTGTTCAGAATATCCAGATTGAAAATAGGGAACTGAACTAAGTATTTCATACTGTGCCTTATAACAAAAAAGGATAAGATTTTATAAAAATTCCCTTATAGCTCAGAAACACAGGTTCCTGGATATTTTTTCATTTTTACCTTGTCAGAAGAAAAATATAGGTTACAGAGCTATTGCTCACTAAGCAAAACAGCAAGAATGTATATAAAATGCATCTCCAGTTAAAACAGCAGAATCCCAGAAGGCCAGTTACATAAGGCAATTTGCAGTGGACATACTTGCACATTAAATTTTTATAAAACAAAAATAATNACCATTAAGCACTGTCAATGCCTACAGCTCACTGCATTTTATCTTGTCTACAGCTGTCTGTAAGCACTGCTGAAAGCTGTGTTTAAGGATCAGCCTAATCAGTATGCACAGATGAATTATTACCCTACGTGATAATCAACAGTCCTAAAAAGGAAACTTTTCTGGGTGGTTTTTTTTTCCTTACAGTGTTAAGATACGTAAACAAGTTTTATCATTCGAAGTGGCAAAAGTATTTCCAGGACCTCCTCATTCCAGTTTCTGTTTGCTTGAAAAAAATCAGCAGTAAAAAAATATCAAATTCTATTTGTAATTGAAGCAATGTAGGGAAGATTTACAGTATGTATTGATAAAAATGAAATATGAATGCAACCAGCTGTGAAAAAAGGACTGCAGGAGAAATTCTTAGTATTCATTATAAAGGAGTACAATTGTTTACAGAAATGAAGCAGGAAATTCTTAAAGATTATCAATAAGAAATTATTTAAATTTATGTGAATCTAGTTTTATAAACTGTAAAATCCCTTTTAATTAATTCTGCTATCAAGTACCTTTAATTTGGATTGATACAGTAATGTACAGTTGGGCTCCATGGACATCACAAAAGAAAGAGATTGATTTATCAAACAGGCATGTGGAACCCAAATATGCCAAGGGAAAAATAAACAAACACAACAGTAATGATAATCAGCAAGGATCAGCAGGCAAAATGCATGGATGAAAAGAAATGTCTAGGTAAAAAAACATCAGTAAGTCTTTCATCCTATAGTAACCAGAGCTTGAATGCAAGTTAGATTTTGTGATAAAAGAGAGGAAAATGCAATTATAAACATCATTTTAGCTTCTCTGCAAGAGATCTGAAGTATTCATCACTCATTATAAAATAAAACTGGCATATCTTGTAATGACTTGGAGAATTCAAACTAGAAACATCTCAGTATTAGAGCAGTTTGCAGGTTTCATTTTCTTTGAAGCTTGTTTAAGTTTAATTAGACCAGAATCTTCCAAGACCTCTGACTACCTGTTCTGAAAGGCCAAAGGGTGGCTCTGCACCATCTTCTTTGCACATCCCTGGGACTTCCTGGCCACAGTGATAGACACTAGAGGAGAAATGTGGGAAGAAGGATCCTAAACTTCTGACAACCAGCCTTACGTAAAGATTGGACTTAAAATATTAACCATGATACAAGAGTAATTTTTGCCATTTTCACTTGTCACTTTCCAAGTATCAAATATTTCTGAATCTAAATCAAGACATAAAGCTGAAGAGATACCATCAGAATCATTACTATCTCAATTTTACTGTTCAGAATATCCAGATTGAAAATAGGGAACTGAACTAAGTATTTCATACTGTGCCTTATAACAAAAAAGGATAAGATTTTATAAAAATTCCCTTATAGCTCAGAAACACAGGTTCCTGGATATTTTTTCATTTTTACCTTGTCAGAAGAAAAATATAGGTTACAGAGCTATTGCTCACTAAGCAAAACAGCAAGAATGTATATAAAATGCATCTCCAGTTAAAACAGCAGAATCCCAGAAGGCCAGTTACATAAGGCAATTTGCAGTGGACATACTTGCACATTAAATTTTTATAAAACAAAAATAATAACGGCTCTTCCTCTGACAGTGCAAGACCTTGTAATGTAACCTCTTTTCCAAATGCTGCATGCTTTTTCCTGTCTGGAAAGCAGGAGCTACAGCACTTTGTTTAGAGTATGAAACCTACTACTGCCAGAGCTGAAATAAGAACCAGCAGTGCTGCCTTCCATCCATGTTTTAGCTGGAAACTGGTCATGTTCAGAGACCCGTTTTTATGGTATTTCACTGTATTCTCATCTGTTCTGACCCACGTGAGCACACTCCCAGCTGTGGAATCTCTGCTGGCTGACACCCCCTCAGCCTCAGTCCCATTCACACGTGTCCATGTTGCAGTCAGAAATAAGAGATCCATTCCTTTCCATGGGACCTCTTTTGCTTATCTCGCATACCTCTCTCCTCTGCTCTCCTCTCCCACAGCAGCATATCCTGCAGCCTGGGGAACACTGTCAAACTCCAGTGCAGGCTGCAAGTGAAATATTCTGCTCTGCACAGCAAGCAAGCCTGATTTTAAAGCACATCTGAAGCCAAGTACTTATGTACTCAAGAGTTTTTTCCTACTCACCAGAGGCTCTGCCATGATGATGCGAATCTTGCGCTCAGCCTGCGTGGTGAAGTTCACAAACAAGCTCTTCAGGACATACTCTCCTGGTTTGCTGTCTGGGTCAACGTTGATAGGCAACATGGCTGGAGGTCCTTTTTCCCTCTGTGTGCCAGAAACAGGTGGGACGGGGGGCTTGATGTACCCGTTACCAACTGGAGAAGCTGAAATGTTGAGAAATCACATTTACTCCTGGGAAATTCAGCATGTCTTAACTTCTCCAGAGCAATCCCAATGGCCACTGTACCATCAAATAGTGACTGGAGACTAGTTGATAATCAAAGGAATGCACAACACATGAATTAAATGTTCATGGGTTATGCAGAATGTACATAATCTAGACTGGGAGAAGAATCTTATGTATTAAAACTGACTGCTGTTTACTACACAGTGCACACTCAATTCTCTTCACAAGACTTGCTCACACTTAACTATCTGAGTAACACTCTCATTTCTTACTCTTTGGCTTGCAGGACAAGGACAGATTTGTAACTGAGTTGTCAAGTAAGCAATTTATTCTTCATTGTCATTCAAACTGATTTATACTCGTGCAAGTCAGCATCTTGGTCTTTGGACTAAGGTGAGTTGCAAAGGGCCTGATTTTTCTGTCATTTATACTGAGGTCAATCAAGAGTAACTCCTTTAAAAACAAGGGTGTTTCACCAGTATAAAACTTACATGAAGAAAAATTTAAGAAATAGTTGCATTGAAGTCATCCACAATTTTTGCTGATGCATTATAATGTGGGACATAAAAACATTTATTGATGTTTTTATTTATTTTTATTTATACTGCCCCATTAAATAAAAGGCACAACACAGATTTTGTTGGGGTTTATGCAAAAGACATGTTCTGGGAGTGGGAGGAAGTAATTGACAAAATGATGATGTTCTACAAACACAAGTACCAGAATGGACCACTGCAATGTTTAGTTTCACCTGGTACTGGTCACCCCACAGTGCTGCATTACCCAGAGACAGCAGCTCACTGCCAGGGAGAATGGATGGTGATGCACATGCAGGAGACCACAGGAACCCCAATGTTCAGGCACTCTGCAGAAGCAGAGGCAGTTTTAGAAACTGAAAACATAATTAAAGCTTCTCTCCTAGCAAAACCTGCAAAAAGATTAACTATGCTTGATCAATTATAGGATGTTTGTAACAGTTGAGGGTGAAACCTAGCTGAGGTCAACTTCTCTCAATCCATTTTCTTACTCTTAAAGCATCTTCCCTATTTTTCTATATTTCAAATTATGCTTTTTTTCCCACAGGGTATTTTCATTTATTTCAGGCTATAACCATAAGATTTTATCAAAGTTATGTATTTTTAAAAAGTTAGACACAAGGAGTAAATATGGAAGTAGCAATGCAGTATCACATAGGGTTGTCACCACAGTCATATAGTAGTGCCACAGAAAGGATTACTGAACTAAAATCACTGCTGAATTTTTTACTTTATGATAATTTCCCTATCAGATCAATAGCTGTAAACAAGAGCAGTATTTTCAACACAGGCAGTCACGAAGCTGATGATGGGAGCAAGTACAACATGAAGTTACCACAAGAGAGCCCTGCTATGATTTACACTGCATTTATTCCTGCTTAAAGCTCAGTGACGAAGCAGAGCAACGGAATGCTCACAATGCAGAGGCTGAGTCTGACACACTGGATACAGTCACTGAATTTTCACTATCTTTAACAAGAAACAGACTGCTTTTTCTTAAGCTAACTGTGTCAAAGCTACACTTCAGCTAAGCTAACAAACGAGCAAGTCAAAGCAAGCAGGCATTTCATACCTACCGAGCCCCTTTATAAAGCCTACCACGCTGGATTTTCTCCAACATGCTACTGTCATATCCGTGAGCATGGGAATGCCTGAAATCTTCCTCTCCTTCAGCTAGGAAAGCCACAGTCCTTTCCTAACTAAACTCCACAAGGAGGCGAGTTGCTTCATAGTCCTGTTTCATCCTTCTCTATGGATTTTTTGGCATGGAGCAGACAGTTCTTTTTGATCTGTTTTGTTTGCCTACCAGACAAGTGCTGAAGAGCTACTCTGAGTGAGGCAGAGCAGGCTCTCTATATCAAACAGGGTAATTTTTAGCTGCAGCATATGATGGTGACCACTCAGAGTGCCTGTGTGTCTATATTTACCCACAGCACACTATGCTGGCAGATTAGTGACATACTTCAGGCACTCCAGAGCACGAGGCAGGATGATGGAGCCTGCCATGAACACCGTGCACATCAGACACATGCATTTCCATGCAGCCCCAGCTGAAAGCCAGCAGTGTGGAAATGCAGAGTGCACAGACTGCACAGACTGGGCTTATTTGTAACCGAGCTCTTTGGCTAGAGGTTTCAGTTCCTTGTGATAAAAGCAAGCAACAGGGTATCACATAATAAGAGTGAGAAACCACCTCTCTTTAACTAGTCATACATCTGGTGAAATGATTTGCTTTGGTTTAAAACTGCAATTAAAATATTAAAAAGAAGAAAAACAATTCTGCCCTCTCCTGAATCCATAGGTGGACAACGACTTGCAGAAGAGAGCACCAGAACAAATCCCATCTGTGGTAATCTCTTAAAAATCAGATCCAGTCCTCTGCAGGGCAGAAACAAAATGCAGCATCCATGAAAATAAGTGTATGGCCACTCAGGAGGCCTAATGGATGCTACAATACCACTTGTGATTAATAATTAATACACCTACTGCTATTAATGAGACTAAATACTCAGAAAGCTAAATGACATGGAAAATCTTTTGGACAATATCAAATATTCAATTGTCTTTGTGATCCTTTAGGGGGTGACTTCTCACTATAAGAAATATCTCTCTCGCTTCTGATCCAAATCAAACAGAAATACTTCTCAGTTTGTGTTTTATGTGATAATGATGTGCTGCCTAGAGACTAACAATATGCTTTCAACATCTTCTTATATTCTTAAGGTAACTTCAAAAGCTTTGTTATCTTCTCCAATTATTCCAAAAGTTAAAATTCCAGGTAAGGGTGGAAAGAAATAGTCAGATCATCATTTTCAGATGAGCAGATTAGCTGATTTTTGACAAACTAAGGAAAGGAAAAGGTTTATTTCTGAAATGATGCCAGAATTTATCTGGTCTCAAACAGAGCTTAAGAACTATTTTATTTTAAAGAAAGATGTTGCTATTCTTTGACACTATTTTATGTCAGAGGGGAAGAAGTTAACCTCCACTCTGCTTTCCCTGCATCAGAAAATAGGTTCCAGTAAGATTTTTAGTCAGATGTTTGTTGGGTTTGCTTTCCTTTTCAGAGATGAAATATTCCTGTCATTCTGTGGTTGGTGGGTGTTAGCAGGAGGATTATTTTTAGGGAACATGGAAGAGTGCTGAGGAAGCACAAGGCTCAAAGAGTTTAAAAGAGAAGGAATAGTGAGTTCCAGAAGAGGGCTCAGCAAACAGGAGGATGTGACCTTCCTTTCCCATACATTTTCTCTTGGAAACAGTACACTTGTTCTTTTCTCCTTAAATGTTCCACCACAAAACTGCCACAGTCCAGATAAGATGGAATTTTAAACAGATAAACTGTTGGGTTTGTACTGCAGGAAGACACAAAATGCTTGCATGAGTCCTACTCCAATTGCAACAGCTACCTCAGATGGTAGATTTGAACAGTCCCTGGATTTTTGTTCTTTCCAAACACGACCAGGTGTTTCATGCTGTCAAGGCTCAGGCGTTTCCCTGGAATTAGAGCAAGGGATCACTCCTGGGTGACGTGGCTTCTGGGCAATGAACACATAATAAATGTCATATTTTCTAGTTATGTTTTAAAGTGTAGCACTACAATGAAGTAAAGTCTTGCACACTGGAGCTGCTTTCTTGATCTCACCTTCTGATGCATCTGATCTACTCTGCCTGCCTTTGAGGGAGGGTTCACAGGTAGCCACCTGCAGGCCAAATTCCCAATTTAATCTAGTCACCCATGCTCTGAGTAAACACAGACTGACATTTTTAGGTGATTCACCATATCCTTCTGAGATTCTTAGCTCAAGACCAAAGAAATGAGTTTCTAGAGGTGACTATCACCTGTCAGTGACTGCTGAAAGATATGCTTCCAAGCTTACAAACACTGCTCTCCCGTCTGCAGACTGCAGGACCATCCTGCACAGACTGGACTGCACCGTGCTGCGTTTCAGCTGCTGCTGCCTGGGAGCCATACCCTGGCCTGCGTGGGTGGAAATGGCACAGTACCAGGAGTCAACCAAGCCACGAGCTGGCACTGTGAACAACTGTGGCAAGATGAACCTTCTCACACCAACAAGACTTCTATACAATTTTGGTAAGCTTTCTGTGATGAAGCCACAGATTTCTCTGAGTAAGTCAGACAACCATTCGTGTTTCTCTCTGCAGTGGAGCACACAAAGTAACATCCAGACAAAGAAAAATGAGAGGAAAAAAAATTGCAGCCAAAATCTGGATTAGTAATTACCATTATCAATTCCCTACTCTGTTTCTGATTGAATGATTATTGTCATTACCTAGCACTGACTGCAGCAGCACACTCACCACATCATCCATGTTCTGTATGAAATTAAACACTCTGGCCTCTTTGCTTAGACATCCTACCACGATGCATCATCTTCTCTAAGCCACAGACCATGACAACACTGCAGTTTCCAACAACCCTTTGACAATATTTACATTAAGAACTTTTCCTTTGAAAGTGGAGTCCACTTGTTTCTTAGCCAGTGCAAATGTAAATGTTTGCTGCTTTGCTAGACTCAGACACCAGGACATAAACATTTCTTGTGGTGACTCAGAAACACAAGCCAAGCAGGGTCAAGATAATGACTGCCGCCACCCTAAGAGCTCAGGGGAGGTTTTTGAATGTTTAGCTTGATTCCAGCTGCCTACTGGGAAACATTCACTTGAACAGGTGAGGGGAGCTCATGGAATGCAGCTGCTGTCCAGAAGACCTTCTGCGTAACCAGACAATTAGAAATGCCAGACAACATGGACAGGACATTGCCCTCATGCTGGTCAGTGGGCCATCACAAACTCCTTTCATATATTGAAATGTCTACATGTTTTGGAATGAGAGACTGCCAGAAATGTATTATTAAAGCTGGAGAGGAACAGGCACCTATAGAGATTAACTCTGCATCAGTTAGTTATGAAAATAAAATAAAGAATTCTAAGGTTAACATTGGATTTACCAAATAAACAGCCTAAAGTCTGAGAAAAAAACAGAATAATTCCTTAGAAAAATGTAAGAGTCTAATTACACCTTTAATTAACAAAAATACTCCTTTTATGGAATATTCAAGGGGAAATTTAGTATTCCTGAGGGTGGAATTGGACAAAACTAACCCATAAGGTTTCCTTCAAGTGTCATCGAGGAAAATCCAGGCAAACTGCACCACAGCCTGATAGTCACCCAGGAATGGATGCATTTGGTTAATAAAGAATCAAAGTATAATAATTCAACTCCATAAACATAGGTTTGTAGAAAGTAGATGTTATTAAACTATCTATATCTTTTTATGAGATTATAAGTTTGGTTAACAAGTGTAGTCCTATATTTCTGTTTGCCAATAGGATTTGTATTTTACCAAACCATAAAATGAGAACCTAGCTGCATCAGGGGCACTTCAGACTGGATATTAGGAAGACATTCTTTACTGGGAGAGTGTTTATGAAGTGGAACAGGCTTCCCAGGGAGGCAGTGGAGTTGCCACCCCGGGAGGTGTTTAAAAAATGAGTAAACCTAGCACTTGAGGCTATAGTCTAGTGGTTGGAGAGATGTTAGGACGAAATGATGATCCTAGAGGTCCTTTCCAACCACTATAATTCTATGAACCAAAAAAAAATCAATATTCTCAATAAAAATAGATTAACAGCTAGGTAACAGATACTTCTCAACATGGGGTAAGGGAGAATGAAGCCCTAATGACTGTACATCTAGTGCATGCACAGAGACAATTTTCTGATCCTGTACTATTTAGCATGACTGTTAATGATGTAGAAAAACATTTCCATAAAGTTTACAGGCAAAACAGAAATTAAGAGTGTTAGACAGAGAAAACGGTAAAAAGGTCCTTCTTTGAACAGCATTCTGAAAACTAAGTGGAAGCAAAGAACATCTGAGATGCTGATTGGAGCACTGTGCAGCCAGAGACAAAGAACACTGCCCCGTGGACAGAACAAGGCTCTTCATTACTGGAAAGCACTGACTATGAAAAAAAGGCCTGACTCCAGGATGACTAATGTGTTGAAAACAGGCTCTCATTCTTGGGACCTGAAGAGCTGTGGAGAGCCTTTTCAAGCAGGGTAAACAAAAGCAAAAGCAGGAGAGCTCTATGGAGACCCTGCCCGTGTCTTTGCAGCCACCACTGGGTGCCCAGTGCTGTGCCCTGTCTGCAACCTGAGAAAGGTGCTGAGGAGCCAGAGGACATTCAGGAAGGGCAACTAAAACTAATGACTGGAAAGCTTTCCCTACAGCTCCCTTCAGTGTGCCCATGAAAATGTTACAGTCAGTTATAGCCTCAAACAGCAGGAATTTGTACCTATTGCACCTACTATGGCTCCTCTTTTCCAAGCACAGTTACATGGAGCCACTCAAACCCAAATGCCTGTTTAGACAGCACAAGCACTCAGGCACTTCCAAGGTGTGATTCATTGCTTCCTAATAACGAGCACATCAAGAGCAGCTCACCTGAACTGCACCCTAGAAGTGCATATTTCTCTCCACTGGCTCCTCAGAAAGCCAGGCTTGACCTCCCCAATTTGAGACAGCGATCTACTGGAAAAAGTCCAACAGAAAGCTACAAGGATGACTCAGAGACTCGAGCATCTGCCCTGTGAAGAAAGACAGAGTGAAGTGGGGCTGTTTAATCCTGGGAAAACCGAGAGGAAACCTTATTAATGTCTACAAATATCTGAAGGGTGGGTGTCAAATGGAAGGGGCCAGTCTCTGAGCAAGAGGCCAAGGAACAATGGGGATAAATGAGCACAGGAGGTTCCACCTCAACAGGAGGAGGACGGACTTCTTCCCTGTGCTGGAACAGGCTGCTCAGAGAGGTTGTGGAGTCCCCTTTCTCTAGAGATTCTCAAAACCTGTCTGGATCTGTTCCTGGGTGATCCTGCTCTGGCAGGGCAGTTGGACATGATGATCTCCAGAGGTCTCTTCCAACCCCTAACATTCTGTGACTATGTCAGATGTAATATAAACACTGAGGGTGCCCGAAAGTTAGGTGAGATGCCTTCCATGCCTGCTAAGCATGAATAAAAGGAACAGAAATTTGCTAACTGACAGCTCTTCATTGGGTACCATTCAATGTCTGGAATTTTAAACCAGATAAAAGAATAAAAGAAGTTAAACACGAAGGGAAGGAAATTAACTGCCAGAATGCTATTAAGGCTTGTGCAGATTCTTCCATTAGTGGAAATTTTAAATTAAGACTTTTTTCTAAGATGTGATTTAGCTCAAACAGAAATTAATTTAGATAGCCATAAAGCCCACTCTATGAGGAGAACAGATTGGATGACACAGTGTTTTTTTCTGGTTGTATAATTTATGACTCATTGAATACATTAGTAGAAAACCTATTACTGAGAACATTCACGGGTAGAAGTACAATAGAGATGTTCTAAGAGGATTCATCTATCTCTGATATTGATAATATCAAGAAGTGCAAGTCTGAATGCCTACCAGTACTTGATCTCTCCTTGTACATCGAGGTACAACTAAAACCTGTGTGATCAGAGCATCTTTGTGATACATGTAATAACTTCCTGCCATGATGATCTGTTTGTTAAACATCTTTGCTAAAAGAGAAGCTGATTTTAAGGACTCTTTTGGAGAATATGCCTCAGGAAACATGAAAGTGGAGGCAACTTACTGAGATGATGCAATTTTCAGGGAATATTTTAAGGAAAAAAGTACATTGCCAGAATAATTTATAAATATGCCTTATAAGTGATAACCACATAAAACAGTGGTTTGCCTTAAGAGAATAATTGCACAGAACAGTGCAGCTGTCTGCAGGCACAGTGGTGTGCTCCAGGGAAGCAATGTCCTCCTGTCTAGGGAGCACAGGAGATCCATGGCTGAAATGCTGCTACTGAAAACACATTCACATGCACACAGAGCTGGACTGGCCCACAGATCTGCAATCACATCTCAGTGCATCTTACACTCTGCCAACAAATGCCTGTGACAGAACAAAGCTGAACCAATGTAAAGATGAAGCGCCTGTTCCTAGCATAGTAGCAAAGTCTGAAATAAAATTCAGTTTCATGGTTGGGTGTATAAGGTTGTAGTTGTTGCTATATGCATTACAGAATTATATAATATATCATATATATAATATATGCATAAGATAGAATTTTCTTCATTCTTCTGTTGTGGAGCCTAAGAAATTTACCAAATCCAGTAAATTGTCCTGCCTCAGTCCCAGAGGGAACTTCGTAACACAAAGTTGAGCCTCCAAGGGAGCAGGAGAGCTCAGAAGACAAACCCATTTCTATCATTAAGCAAAAAGACCAGAATTGTTCTGTTAACAAAAACACCAACCCTGATTCTCACTGCAGAAAGAAATTCAAATCAGAATAATTTTGACTTAAAAAAAACAACTCCAAACAAACAACACCAAACAAATAAAACAACAAGTATGAATGGTTTTCTAAACAGGTGTGGAGTCAAAAATATAATCCAAGACAAAAAAGAGGGTAGGCAATGTTTGGCAATGCTGCCCCATGGTCTTCCCATAAACTGTATTAGTTACAAGCATCGGCTGCTATGGGACATCACTCTTCATCAAACACAGTGACAGGCTCTATTAGGATAATGGGTTATTATTCTCAGATCCATGTGATCAGCACTCCATGGCAACACAATGATAATGAACAGCTTTGTCAGCAAGAAAGCACAGACAAAAACCTGTAAGAAGCACAAACCTCAAGTACCTGAAAACACGTAACACTGCTAATGAATTGTTAATTGGAACAGCAGTGCTGACATTTACTGCCACACACGTAAGGAAGACACTGAGATTTTCACTGCCTTCTCAGCCAACCATCGCCACGCTGGGGACTTCTCATTCCCAAGACACTTTCACTCAGGACTCAAGTCAATTGAGCTGCTTAAACCCAGCCTGACAAACAAAAACAGAAAATTGGCCCAAACGATCAGGTAAGTCATGCAGCAGCTCAGAACATGATCCACAACAGCCAAGCTGGGCCCAGATACATTTCCACATGGACCTCACACTGTTGGGCACTTCAGTTGTACAGAGTCAAGCAAAGAAGCAGCTCCTCTCCTTTCCAGTTTGGTTGCAACCGCTTTTAACATAACAGCTTAAAGGCTAAAGAACTCACCCAGAATGTGGCAGCTTTGGGTTAAGTGCTTAATTAAACTTCACAATTTTAAACTCTCATCTCTCACCTGCTTGGAGAGCACTCTCATTTTCTGGCTGCTGGCCAGACAGCAGGAACTACCCATGTCCTGCTTGTTTGAGGTTTGATACATTTGAAGAAAGAATTCAATATGCTTTGAATTAGAGACAAAACATAACACCAAATGTGGCCCTAGCTCAGGAGTGCCACTTAGTTAATCTATGTGTGACAACAACTAAAAATTGTATAGAGTAAGTTACAATAAAAGTAACAGTAAACACTAAAGGTATCTGGGCAAGGGAACGCCCACATTGGTAAATTACTTCTTGTCACTGTGTGGTAGATACACTTCATAAATGCCTCTAAATCAGATCCTTCAGGTATTTCTAACTCCTTCCTGCCCGAGTCTGAGCCATGCTAAATACATTTTCTTTTACTTCATTCTAGCCAACAATAAATGCTGCATGGTAATATTTGTCACATATAATTTCATTAACAACTTTAAATAAAACAAGGGAAAACATGAAATAGAGACAGTGACCTGTCTGTTTCTCCTTTTGGAGACAGTTGTGATGCCGGGTCTGTGACATCTTGGTCTTTCTGGCCCAGGTGAACCATCCTCCTGTCCTACAGCCAGCTCCTCCTGCAGGGCTCAGACCTGCTCTGCAGGGTAACTGGGGAAGCTGGGAGGGGATTCACCTGCTTCCCCAGGCAGGGACCCGTTTCCCCTTTTCTGAAGCCCCCTCCTACTGCCTGGTAACAAGAGGGGAGAGGATCCTCTGGGTTCTGTAGGGCCTCAACCCGTTTCATTTCTCTGAGGGAGTGGGTCCACCACCTGTTAATCTCCCTCACACACTCCTGATACTCCTCCACCTCTTCACTTCATCCCTCACACACTCCTCATACTCCTCCACCTCTTCACTTCATCCCTCACACACTCCTGATACTCCTCTACCTCTTCACTTCATCCGTCACACACTCCTGATACTCCTCTACCTCTTCACTTCATCCGTCACACACTCCTGATACTCCTCTACCTCTTCATCCCTCACACACTCCTCATACTCCTCTACCTCTTCACTTCATCCCCCACACACTCCTGATACTCCTCTACCTCTTCATCCCTCGCACACTCCTGATACTCCTCTATCTCTTCACCCCTCAGCTCAGCCCCTGCCTGAGCAGATCACTCCCAGCTCACTGACAGGGGTGTCTCCACACCCGCCATTGGCAGCGCCAGGCTCGGGCCCCTCAGTGCAGCAGAGGCCTGAGGGCGCCATCTTTGCTGAGGGGTCTGTCTGCGCCCACAGCTCCTCCAGCAGCAGCCTCAGCTGCAGCACCCACACCCTTCTACAGAATCGAGGGGCAGTTGAAATTGGCGACAATGACCCCTGTCAGGGTCTGAGCTTACCTTGTGCACTGGCAGAGGCTCTGCCCTGCTGTGTGAGCTGCAGCCCCCACTGAGGCACCCCCAAGCCCCGGGTGCTCGCACCGTGCCCGGGGACAGCAACTGCTCCCACCCCCTCTGCGGCATCTTACAGCCCGGGGCTGAGCAGCAGCAGGTGGTGCCGGCTCCGCCCAGGCTCCTCAGCCACCTGCCCACCGGCCAGCAGCCCCAGCACACGCTAAGGCTTCCCCCAGCTTCAAACAAGTCCCCAGAAGATCTTTTTGTTGGCCCTTTTTTCCACAGACACCGTCCCCAGTGCAGTCGTACCCGCCCTGAAGCTGCTCACCACAGAAAATGAAATTATCTTCATCAGAGAATGAAACACCCCCTTGGAAGTGGCAAATCTCAGATGCTGAAGTGACACACACGGTCTCATTATGTTTGGTTTCTGTACTGAGATATGTCTGTCCTTGGCCACCTTAGCTCCTCAGACAAAAGCTGCCCTGAGTTACTCTGCCTTGACTGACAGAAGAGCACAAACAGAATCAATCAAATTATCATTCAGCTAATTCTAACATAAATGCAACACAATTTATTAAATAATTTATAATATATCCTTAAAAATAAAGCTAGATGAGCATACTGAAATACTCAGATCTATAGGGTAATCTTTTACTGGGTATTCCACAAAGATGATGTCATAGAAGAGAGCAAAAATTACCAACAACTGGCACAAGGAGTGATAAAAAAAAAATCACTTTTTTTTTTTTAAAACTTCACATTGAGAATTCTGTCAAAATCCTCCAGTTCTGTCTGACACCTTCCCTTAGGAGGTTCTAAGACAGACTACCTTTTATTAATATCCTACATACTACCTGCTGTATTGGAGGAGAAACACATTAGGAAGTTATCTGCTACTGCATTGCAACTAATAATAAATACACTAATAATCTGGAAAGAGTATTTCTTTGCACATCTATATGCTTTCCACTCCGTGCTGCATTCCCTCATTTGACTCAGGCTTTCAGGAGTGAAAACTAAGCAAGGTAATATAGCGGATGTGTGATTAATCCTGATGCCAAATGAACCAACTACCAACCCAGCCACACTCGAGTTACTGGCTGCTCCCAAGGCACAGCCTGTGCTGCAGGGAGCTGCTATAAAGCAGGGGTGCAGGATGGAAATCAGGGCTGATGCACAACATTCTGTGCTTGGGAGGGGATTTCTCTTCTCACCTCATCTCAGAAGGCTCAGAAGATCTCTCTCCATCATCCCTGCACAGAAGACTGCAGATCCCTGTAACACCCACTTCTGCGTACCCTGTCCCTTACAGCTTGAATACACAACAGACAATGAGTAATTTTACATTTTGCTTTCCCTTTGAAAACATTTCTATCTTCTGTTTTATGACACACGTTAAAGATTCACTATGGACAAGCTGAGACTGCTTAATTCACTACAAAACCCAGTGGCTTTTGTACTTCAGAAGAAACACTTTTCAACTTTTAATTCCCTGGAGAGTTACTGCTCTGGATCAGGCACTCATCCCAGTGAAGAAAGAATACATACATTGCTCTTCCACATTTTCCTGCCTACTAGCAATGGAGCAAAAATCAAACTAACTGCCTAGCTTTGGTTCAGACAGCGCACAGGTAAAGGGTGTGCTGAGGTTACTTCTTTCAAACACCTGCCTTCAATGAAAAAGAATTACAGCCAAGTAATTTCCTCATTTAAAGCATCAGTAGCAATAAATATGCACCCTGTGGAATTTAAAATAATCCAAGGACATTTTCATTTAAAAATTATTACTTACCGCCAATTAAAAATCTCATTAGAAATAATAACTGGTTGAGTCATGATTCACAATGTGTCAGCTGGCTACTAAGAATGTGAAGGAGGAAAGGTTCTTCCAGTAAAGGAATAGAAGACAGGTTTCATTTCCAGTTCTAACACAGGTTTCACGTGTAGTCTTGTATTTCTCAAGGTAATTTCTCTGTTCCAATTTGCCAGTATCAGCAATAAAGGAATAATACTTCCATATTTCAAATTCTTGTAATAATGCTGGAAGAATTTCTTTAAAGCTTCCACATGAGGAACTCTGTATGGATATTATTAAAATGTAGACCATTGCAAGCAAGAAAAATCTCAATACAATATCAAACCAGTGCCCAAGGTAGATAAACAAGTGTTGTAACTCTTAAAATAAGGCCCTGAAGATAACTCTGTTCTATGAGAAGAGACAAATAAAATGTTCACTATGCAAAATGTGCACTCACATTTCATTACACAAACAGACACTTTAAAATCTATCTATAGTAATTGGGTGACAATGAAATGCAGTTTCTACTGACCCACATGAGAGATGACTTGTGGGTACAGAAATGAACCTGTGCCATTTGGATTCCTCCACAGTCCTTTCCTCCAGTAAACTTAACTGCTGATCTGATCTAGAAACTGCAGAACCCAGACATTATTATAGCATTGCCTGCAGTTTAAACTGATGGTTTAACTCCAGTTTCTTGCAGCTTGATTTTTAAACTTCTATTTATATCTTTTTTTTAAAAACTATGAATTTGAAAAATTCATTTGGAAATTTAATTCTGAATAAATCCAATTATCTGAGTCATTCAAAAAGTAAAAGCCATCTAGGGAAAAAACAGATCCAAATTCTTCACATTTGGATGCATATGTTACTCTCTGAATAAATTACAAGTTATCTTAATTGTCTTACTTCTGGTGATGCCTATTTTATTCTCATCATCTTACTGACCTCAGCGGGCCAAGTGAGAAGTAGGCACTGGTGCAAATGGTCATTCAGTTGTTGCCTTATGCAGCATTGTGCAAAAATAGTTGAATAGTTAAGAAAACATCAGAAAACAAACAACATTATTTAAAAAAAAAACCCAAAATAATTATTTTCCAAGCAAAGAATCCCCAGTCTGTTCCCATCTCCAACATATTACAGGAATATTTTCCAGAGCTGCATGACGTGTATGGTATCTCACACGTGCAGAGCAAAAGTCTTGTTTTGAGAGCTGCACAAAGAAGCATTTTGAGGTCTCTCAGTCTAGGGGGATGATTCAAAGACCAGACTGTGACCTGACTGTTTTGTCCCCTAGGAACAAGAGTGTGTGCTCACCAAGAACACACACTGACTATGTAATAATGACTCCAGTAGTTAGCACACACCTCAAATGAACTGGCTCCAGGGTCTGCAAATTACCTGCCTCCTCAGCTGCCTGCTGAACATGAAAATCCAAGCAGCATGCTAGGTGAACACCTCTGCAAGTGCAGCGTGATGCTGAACCAAGGTGCTGCCTGGCACAGAAAGAATGCTAGTTGGTTAAACACCTTACACAAAGGAGTCAGAGAAAACTGCCATCCCGGGTAGAACAACTGTTCTGTGGTGTGGGCAATGGGTGCAGCTGGCCATCTAGCAGAGAGCGTTAACACTGGGTAAGGCAGAACACAACTGCATGGAAAGGAGAGGTTTTGGTGGGAGCACGAAGCCTGGGAAGGATAAATGCAATTTACAGAGGCTGGCTGAGGTGCCCATTTACAGAACAGCCATGGACAGCAGCCCCGTGCTGTCACCATTTGAGCAACACCTACGCTGTCCAACTGGAAGTGATTTTGCCTTTCCAGCAGTATGTTAGACCTCTCTCTACTGGGTAAGTGCCCTGGCACAATTTACCATTCACTTCTGCTCTGGGGTGTGCAGACACAGCACCTCTTCTCTCAGACACGTGTTCTGTGCATACATGTTCAGGCTTCCCTGCAGTTTCTCAAGCAAGGAAAGTGTTTTCCTCCGCTCCACCCATCACACAGAAGAGCTGGAAAAGCCTTCTGAACTCCCTACTGTCTTCTGAACAAATTGTTTGTTTTTCAGCTAGAGAAGATATGGGGAGTTTTATGAACATAGCCTTCCAGACTGAAGGTGGAAAGAAAAAAAACAAATAGGCAACAAGTTTAAGACATCCTGGATTGATTTATTGTGTTTCCTCTCACTGATTACTCAAATATATAGTAGAAAGTGTGTTTATCAACTGAAAGAATGTCAGACATACCAATGACTCTTGTTCTATTTCCAGTTCCCTAAAACAGGATTTCACTGAAGTGCTTCTAATTTCAGACTTGAAATATCTTTCTTGAAATACTTGCCATATACTTTGATGTAGAGGACAAAGAAAAGACTAAAATTCTGTATTTCATTCCATAATGTTCTTTTTGTAACGAGTTCTAGTTTTACTTGAAGTGAGAGTAGTCCATTACCAAAACACTGCCAGAACTCATTTGATTTCTACATCATGACATCCCTTGTTTTTCATCTGCCAGTGAACTGGGATTGCTATCAAATACGTGTGGTCACGTTGCACACTTATGTTCTCAGTATTTGATTCACACGAGTCAAAAAGGCAACCAAATCATAAACTTATCTTCCTGCCCTTGTGGAGTTAAAGATGTGCACTAAATATTTTGGAAGCAGTGCAGATAAGCAGAGCTGTTTAGGTAACAGTGTTATTCCCTGGTGGCTTCACACTTGTGGTAGAAAAACAGATTCAAACAAGCACTCCAGTGTTATGGAGCTTACAAATGACCTGGAAAAATACAGTTTCTATGGATATCATTTAATGAAGATAAGTTTTGCATGTCACACATCTAATATGATGCTACTTTTATTTCTTTGCAGGTATTCAGATACACGCCTTGAATTAAGCAGATTTTGCAGTTTTTAATATCATAGAATTTTAAAATACTGGGTTTTTATGCAGAAGTTATTAAATGATAGATAATGGGATGATCAGAACCTTACTGCATACATAGCCAACTTGGATTTTTCCAGAGACACTGTGGTCTCTTTTAAAATCAGTTAATCATGGAGATTTAGCACTGTTAATAAAAGGCTTCTATAGAAAAGGAGTATACTGCTCAGGTATTTTAATTTAAGAAGTAAATATCTGACAAAGTTACCCCATGGCCTTACCTAATTTGAATATATCTGCAAGCACTAAATTCTGCTCAGAAATCTCGATTACATAATATTGCTAAAAATCTGAAGAGTGGCTGATTTAAACAGCAATGAAAACCAGGAACAGCAATACTGAAATGACTAAGGAAGTCTAAAATGCTGTTTGTTTACATGCTGCAAAACACAGACTGGATTAGATAAACAGATGGATTATTGCTGGATGGAAATATTGCATAAGATTTTGAAATTCAGCTTAGAGGGTAGGAAGCACAGCAATAAGCAACTTGTTTTGCTTTTCCTCACATGAAAAGAATGACTTTCAGAAATGAAGCATAATCATTATGTTTTTGTCCTTGGTGCACAATTAAAACGAACCAACTTCTGAGCAATGCCACACCCTTCTGATTAAACAGCATTTTCAAAAATATTTAGATAAAGCTGGAACAAATAAAATAAACATGTAGGCAGGAAACACTGTTTGGAATGCACTCCCTGCAACGTACTATGAGAGACAGACAGAAAGCAGGCTAACTTCAGCACTGAATCCACCAAAATCTACCATAATCTCATTACAGCCTCTGCAGTTAATGAAACCTATTTGCATCTCTGACATTCTGGTGCATCTCTGACATTCTGGTTCTCAGAGCTGACGAAAGCAAAAATGAATACATTTATATAACACAAACAGCTAGAAATAGAAGATGTTATCCCTTCGGTTACCCTCGCTATTCACCAAGCAACGCGTAATATGAAAAGATTGCTCTTCTGCTACTCACTATTGCTCCAGGATTTCAGTAAATATTTGATACTGATTTCAAAGAAGCCTGAATCCTGCTGGCTAGCCATGTCTGCTGCATACAAAGAGGCTTGTCTAATTCTGAGCAGCTGGAGCAGCAGGTACTGTGTCTGGAGATGAGTGTCACCAGCTAGTGATGTAACGCGGGGTCAGAGGAGGAAATGAAGCCTCGGCAGATCCCCTTCTTCCGTCCATGGGAGGTGAGCTCAACCACACACACCGAGAGGTTTCTGTGCCTCGCTCTTCCTCAGGCGCTTGGACTGGATTCTCTCTGCAGTGTTTTATTCCTCACCCCCTCACCGTGTATTTTCATTTATTCCATTCCACAGCCGGGCGAGTTTCTTGCGGGCACTGGAGGCGTGTGCAGCACACGGCACTTGTTCACAGGCGCAGTCGGGGCGTCGTGCAGGGCTGTGTGAGCGGAGATGCCATCAGACGCTGTCTGCTGCACGGAGCTGTCTTCCACCGGAGCGAACGCGTCTCCTGCAAAGCCAGCTCAGCCGAAAGCCCCGCCGGCACGTCTCCTTGCCGCGGCAGGGATCACACGGACGGCCTGGTTGTGTTCAGGGAGAAGCAGCCTGTGATGAGCACCCTGCGAGCTCCGCTCAGCACCTCTCCCGCCGCCCGCTGCTGACTCCGCGTCGCGCTGCGGCACCGCCGAGCTGCGGCCACCGGGCGGCTGCGCTGCCGCTGGGGAGGAACCAAAGACCCTCCTCAGCACAGCTCTCCCTCAGCACAGCTCCTCTCCCTCCTCAGTACAGCTCTCCCTCAGCACAGCTCCTCTCCCTCCTCAGCACAGCTGCACAAGAGGCACTTGCACAGCATTAACACGGCCTTCACACCGGCTGCTTCTGCTTTTCTTGCACTGCTACAGAAAAATGTCCTTTTTTCTTGACTTCTTTTCCCCCTGTGAACAAAGATGGGAGCAGCAAGCTGGATTCGTCATGGCAAACAAACCAGAGCTCAGTGCCTGCTGCTCACCTCCAGAACAGGCACAGAAAAACCTCCTTTTGATGCTGTTTTCATCTCCAATAATGCTTGTGTTTTAAAAAAGGAATTGATTTACAAATGAAAATGAGGCAGAGGCAACTCACTGCTTGTTAATCTGTGTTTCCTACAAAATATCTAATTGCTAGCTAGAATTCTATATTCCTAAGGTTTTCTTTCAAACAATCACAGTCCACCACTATGCATATTTTAATCTCAATGATGAAAAATAAGAATCACTTTCCCAAGTATTTGTTGTTTCATATATCTTGGTACCATCCTTCCAGATACTATTTCCTGGGAATAATAATACCTCTCTTCTCACTTAGTGGAATATATTTCCTGTAGCATCTCGTAATTACGGTATCTGAGCCAAAACAGAGCCTGTTTGCTGATGCTTCTTCTAAACACTTGGTCAGCAATTATATCTGCACATTATTTTTAGTTTCAGTATGCAGAATATTTGATGTTTGACTTGGAAACTGAGGAACACAAGGGTCACTGAGACCAAACTCCCATGTTTCTCAGTGAAGATATGTTAAAAGTCTTCTGTAAACATACCTCATCTACAGATAAGGTCTTCTGGCCTCACTATTTCTTGTAGAAAACAGAAAATGTATTGTCCTCGCTAGGTTCTTGTAGAAAATCATTTTATAAACCTTTCCATTCCTAAATGAAGTTCACACCCTTTCACAAACATGGACTATCATCAATATCCTGAGTATCTCAGGTCTATCTCTCACCAGTTATTACCTGCTGGAGGTCGTGGAGCTATTATATGAGATATTCTGAGAGTCTCATGCTTTCCTCAAAGCCATAATGAAAAGTTCAAGGTTTTGTTGAGGGGTTGGTTTTGGTGCTTTCAAGTTAAAGGCGTTTCAGATGCTCCCCCCAGGTGACTACCTGATTTCTTCATTGACACTAACCAGTTCATTTTATTTATTATAGTTAGTCTTTTCAAAATTACAGGCCTGCCCTTGCTTATCCTGAATCAGCTTGTAAAAACCTGATCCAGTAATGTTCCTGTCATTTGTCCTCCCTGCTCTTCACCAGTCTAACCAGCACAACCTCTTCCTGCACTTGAGACCATGTGCTGAAGAAATAAATGGGCTGTCATACCCAAGGATCCAGGTATCCCATCCAAGGGTATCTGCATTTGACTGCTAGATCTGTGCCTGGGATGGTATCACCCAACAAATGCTTGCACTTCCCTGTGCACTAACGTTGAAAGGCTATAGCTACATTCAGCCTTTTGCCTGAGTGGCAGGGCCCCCAGGACCTTCCTTACTCACTTTTTCCACAGTGATCTGTAGCCAAAGCAATTAAATTTCATGTATAGTAGTCTTTTGTTAACGCTGCATCACAACATTAATATACAATGCAAAATCTCACTGTTTTCACCTTTTAGTATTCTTTCAGAAGAAGTCTGCCTGTTGTGCCCTTCCACTGGCAATATGCTGCTGTATTAAAATATTAATGGAATGCTCAAGACAAAGAATATGAAAGAAAAATGTCACCACTCTTAGATTGTGTATTTTTGGCATCATATGAAAGAGTTTACACAGAATAAAAGTTTTATATTGTGCTTCCTGATCTCACAATTATACTAAGGAGAGATCCATTATTAGTTCTGCTTTAGAAAATACCCCCCAGAGCATAAATACCTCCCAATATGACTGTTGCTCTATCAGCTTCTTTAAAAATAAAAGTACAACCATTTCAATATTACCAATTTCCATCAATAATCTTAAAATATTTTTTTAAAACACTTGCCAGACTTCATTTAAATATCTGCTAGCCTAAATATGCTCAAAATGTGTGATTATAGATAGCCTAAGATCTGTGAGCTATTCAGAGACTGGCAGGGATGATATAAAACCCATATTAGATCCACAGCCTTCCAAAACAGTTGAAGACCTTCTCATAGACATCTGTGTTTAAGAATCTGACCATTTTTACATTTCAGCTGAAAATACCACAGTGTTTATATGTAGCAAGTTTATTTTCTTCAACTTGTCATTTGTTGAGTTTATGCACCTCTTTTTATTAAAATATTTACAAGTTATTTTTGCTTTTCTTAACCACAGCTTGCATAACACAAGGCAGGCCGACCATGACAAAGCAGCTTGGACACTTGCTTTACTCATGTTCTCTGGTAAAGTGGAAATCAGACTTATCTAAATCAACTGAACTCTATGTACCTATATTAGCCCAAGATTTAACAAAGTAAAATATCTTGCTAGGATCCAAACTGAAGTACAGAGTGACACAAAACACTGCACGAAAAATATTTCCTGCAGCAATCCTTATTTAACGAGATAGCCTGTAAATAAAGCAACACAAACACTTCTTTGTTTATGTCTCCCTCTTTTTGCTGCTCCATTTTGTTTTGCTTGTGCTGTCACTCACCGCTCAGATATCGCCACCTAGCGACGAAAAGCAAAACAAGCAGCAGGACGGTAAACCATGCACAGGGAATAGATGTTTGCATCTCAAACTGTGTCAGAAAGGAACGCACAAGCACAGAAATGGAGCACATGTCTATTTCTGGAGGAAGAATACCAGGCATTTGGGGCACGGTTATATAAAATAATTTAATGGAAAACTATTACATAGCATTTAACGGAATAAAATAAAAATATTTTAATGGACAATGATAGATTCCTGTATCACCCAGCTCCCATGCTCAGCTTGTTTAGGGAATTCATAAGTGTAATTAAATAAGTTGTGACTTATCTGTAAATAATAAAAGATGGCTACTTGTTAGGCAATTTAAACTACTTTTCCCTTGAGTTTGCTTTGGAGTTACCAAACTGACACATCACTTCAGGATTCTGCCACTCACCTCTGAGTTTCCGCCTCGCTGAGCAGGCTCTGGGAGCACCAGCCACACAGGAACAAACACTTGCCAACACCTACCACTAAGTGCTAAAAATGCACCTTCTGCCACGTGCTAAAAGCATCCCACCCTGTAAGCCCCTTGGAAAGCTGCACTGTACCATGACACACAGGCACGTATTCGGGCAACACTGCTGCAAGAAATGCTTCTGTGCAAGTCAGAACACACTCTTGCAGCCTGCAAGCATAGCCTACAGGCATCAGCAGCTTGGAAGAATATTGAGTTAATATTTTCTTCCTGTTCTTCACCTTAGTTTTCAGGCACCATCCCTAAACACACTGTTTGTCATTAAAAGGATGCTATAAACTTATTTCCTTCACAGTTTTGTTACAAACCCTTATCTATATTTTAGAGACAAGATTAAGTATCACACTCTCCGAATGTATCCACTTGGATAAGTATCTCCACTCACTCCAAGTATAACTGTATAGCATTAAAATAAAATTAAAATTATAAATAAAATTGTATTAAGTATCTCCACTCACTCCAGTCTAATTTACATTAGATAACTTATGCCTAAGAGATAGGTACCAGGTCATGCAGTGCCTAGGATGGAGGGAACACAGCAGATTGACTTTTCTCATGGATTTTTTAACACAAATGTTTTCCCAAATCTTAAATACATTTACAGATAGGTTTTCTTTCTCTGCTGCCACAGCACACCTTAAAGCTTTCCCTGACTTCAACCTAGATGCTCCTGTGATAAGCTACTTGCTTACTTGTTTTTTTTTTAAACTTTCCTTTCCATTCTCTAGTTTTGTCTTTAATTATTAACACTTCTTCCTTTCTGGCTGACCTATTTGGATACTCACACCTCAGCGTTTTCATTACTCTGTAGAAAGGTATCCTCCTTATGTCCCTTCTCTCCACTAGCAACCTCAACCTTAGAAGTTCATTTTTCACTTCTCACAGAATGAGCACAGACACGTTGGATAGGTTTCAACCAACTTCCATCTCCTACAGACCAAGATGAGATGGACGTGGGATCAGACTGCCCTAGACTGGCTGCCCCTTTCTTACTCCTTCCTGTCGGGTACTGCTCTCAGAAGGGGTCATCAGGCCACCAGGCACTGGGTGTGAGCTGGCACTGCCCAGCCGTGTCACACAGACACCCCTATGGTTTCCTCAGCTGGCCTCAGGCACTCAGAACTCGCTCTGAATTATTCCAAATAATGCTACATCTTGCCTCACCTGCCCTGAGAACTACCTGTCTGACACAGAAAACTGAACTCCACTGGGATAAGCTGCCCCTCCACAACTAAAAACAGATTTTACCATTCTTTCAAATCATAAAGTGCCAAACTGTGCCCATCACTGTGTCATCTGTCCCCACACACTGCCAGGTACTGCCCCAAAAGCACTGTATCTTTCCAAGCAGGACTCAGGCCCTTACTGCGAGTGGAGTGCTTGGCTGGCTGTGGATGAAGAGCCTTCTTCTCTCACTTTATCAGGAGTGCCAGCAGAAGCATCCAAAGGTCAGGTTCAAGTAGCTCAGGCTAGTGCTACCTCTGGAGCAGGGACTCAGTGACTCTGCTGCGTAACAACTCTAACTTTAAAGCCTTCTTTTTTGTTTCAAGGTGGGCAGAGCTAACGCTTCAAAACCCTGCATTACCTAAGCCCTGACAGCTGGCAGACCAGAAGAAATATTTTTCTTCTCCTGACTGCTGTTTACAAACAGAGCAGGCGTGGCACGTACTCAGCAGAAGGCTCAACAGAACTAACCCCAGTTTACAATGTGAACGGTAAATAACAAATGCAACTCACCCCTCCCACTGCATTTTCAACCTGCAAAAGGAGCTGCTAACAGTGTTAAGGGGAAACCAAGTGCATGGTTTTTTAAGTCAGGAAGGGAACAATTTTGGGTCAAGCCAGTCTTGCCTTCCCTTCTGCTGTCAGCAGATGATGCTTGTAAAACACAGCACAGCACCAAAACAAACCATTCTAAGGAACAGCAAGGCACAGTGTGACTCCAGAGGTACCCTCAGTGAACACCAGCTGCCCCGTGCAGATTGCAAACACTCCTTACTACCATGCAGTGCAACTCATCCAGAGAACAGGCAGCTTAGACAAATCTTCAGTAAATTAAAATACTGAACACAGATCATTGTAATTCATTTCAATCAAGACATACCTTACCCATTGCTTTAAGCATCCTTATTAAAAGTAATTAGATTTTGTCAAGTCTTCCCCAAGTAACATAGCCATTAAAAAAAGTTCATGTTACTGGCTGCTTTATCCCCATGTCTCATGAAAAATTAAATAATGGAGTCATCTCTCTGTTGAATAACTGTTGTATTTTTTTTCTTATATATAACACCCTTCTTTTTTTTTTTTTTATTTTCAGTATTTTAATTTACATACAAATATAGCATCAAATCAACTTACTTATTTTAGAAAGTGACTTTGCTATTCTGTAAGCTGGTCTGAACTCCAGAAATGCTTTGAGAGAGTGCCTCAAGACTTCTAACTGTGACAAAATTTTCACTGAAAAAAAAAAAAATTGCAATGAATTTGTTATAGAATACTATTCTGCTGTAAAATTGCATACCAGCAACCTACATTCTTTCTTTAAGTAGCTACAGAAAGTACTATTAACCACTGGCCTTCATTACATTAACTCACCACAATGCTTTTTGTACAAGTAGGGATAACATGATGTCTATATATACAAATAAATAATACATAAATATATGTATTCATGTATAAATACATAAGGAACACATAAAGCTTTTTTTGGCTGTTTAGACAATGTTTGTGTCACAGGCACGTGGCCATGCAATGGAGATGAGCTTGATCCTGGCAGAGGCAGAAAACCCAAAGTCAAGTATTTTTCTGTCTGTCAAAGGTGACAGCAAAACCCAGTCAACAAGCATTACCCAACAGCAGTACAGGCTACAGGCTGGCTGCATACAAAAAGGAAGGAGAAGAAAAACGCCCACAAGATAACAGTACCAGAAATGGATTTTCAATGGATCTTACTTCAACATCCCCAACTCAAAACACAAAGAGCATCCAAGTAGAACTGAATGATTATATTTTGGTTTTTCATTTAGACCTTTGTAATTTCTGTATTGTTTATTCTGCTTTCTTTAGAAAATCAACAACCCCAGCCAAAATCTCACATCTTTGCCACGTATAAAGAGAAAACTCAAACACCAACATAAGCAGTCTTCTTTGAAATAGAAGAGTAAAAACTCACCCTATACTTCCCTAGACTAAAATTAATATATACAGACTAATTTTCTTCAGGCTGCAGTGCTTTTGAACTTGAGTCAGCACAGTCATTTAATTATATTTAGCTAATCCATTTTAATTTTATGCTGCTTCAGTAAGTTCAATATACCTTTCCTAGGTACCTCTGTAAAGACAGAGCCTCCTAAGGCCCCTTCATCACCCAATCTGTGTTTTTTACAATTCTTTATTTTCTCATTAAGTCACAGGTTCATCTCATTAAAATAAACCATTTTTGCATGGTCCTGCCAGGGTAGGGTTCAGTCATGGTTCTGACAGTATACTGATCTGAGGGCATGTCAGCAGAACTGTACAAACTCAGCTAATTAAGGCAATGAACCTCTCTGTTGTCAAGAAACAGCCCTATGATTAGATTATCATCATTTTTCTCTGGGTCATCTTCAACAACAACAAAAAAAAAGCACAGATATGAAATAGTAAAAATTTACATGTAGGTCTTTGCAGTTGATATTCACCGAGACCAGAAGTATACAACAGCTCTAAGCAATTCAAATGTAAAATGGACAGGACTTTAATCAGCCTGATCTAGTGAAAGTTGCCCCTGACCACAGCAGGCAGGCTGGAACTAGATGAGCTTTGGAGGTCCCTTCCAACCCAGTCATTCCAGGATTCTATGGTACAGTTTTGCTCCCATTCTAATCTACATTTACAGCATGGAAGACAAGCTCTAGGGGACTTCAAGCTTCCTTTGTTAACCTGTTTTCAAAAGCAAATGAAGTAAAGCTTCTGCCTGCTACTGACCTACCAAGTGAAAGCCTACACCCATCTTTCCACTATGGCCCATCACTTGCTTACAGCAGGCAATTTGCATCAGCTGGGAGCTAGGTGTGTGCAGTACCACAGCTGCAGGGGTTTCAGAGGCATGGTGGCAGCATTCCAGACACACAACACATCCATGGTGCCATTTCTGACAGCACCAGTGATGGAGCATTACTGCTAGAGTGGTCGTTTGGAAGGGTGGAAAGGTGAAAGACCACAGCATAAAGGAGAAATCTGGGTGGGCACAAGACAATATGGGGTGTCGAAGACCAAGCACAAGAGGCTATTTAATCTGGTTTCTTCTAACAAAAATGTTGATGCACAGGAGAAAAAAAAAAAAAAAAAAAANAAAAAAAAAAAAAAAAAAAAAAGGAAAGATACAGGAGGGAAAAAAACCCCAACAAACATAGATGTCATTTAAGGGAGAAAAGGTATTCAGAAGACAAAATGTAGAAGCTAAGAAATAATAAGATGCAGAGGGTCTCTCCTGTCCAAAAGCATGTGCTTTGTTGGTCACCAACAGACCACATCACCTCAGGAAGAGCTGTTCATATATAATATGAATATAATATTAATATTTAAGTAAATTTTTTTTAACACACTTCACACCTCTTCAAAGGTCTGTTTGATTGCACTATTTCCCCCCTAGACATTTTATCTGGAAATGAAGATACCTACATTAAAAAAACAGTACATTTTGTTTCTATAAAAACAGATCATCTCATGAAAACATATCTTAAATTTCAGTTGGGATGAACTGGCATTAATTTTTTCTCCCCTAGAAACTTTTAAGTCCTAGTAAAATGACTTTATTCTTTTGCAATAAGTCCTTTGTCCTCGTGCTCATCTGTTGCCTGTTTTTAGGCATATTTCAAATAATAAAAAATAACAAGATAATCCAGACTTGCCATTAGCTTGACTGAAATCCACTCACGTCTTGTCCCTACCTCTTCACAACTAGAGAGTTAAACTGAACTATTAACTAAAGACATGATATGCTCCAGTGCAAGCTAAGAATTCAAAGCATGCATTTGACTATTTAGCGATGTTAATTTCTGGCTATGCAAAAAAAACTCAGCTAGACTGAAGAAATCTTCATATCCCCAAACAACTGCCCTCTGGAAAAGCAATCAGATACAGCATCAGAGCAGCAAAGGAGTTATTTACACTGCAGATATTGACTGCATTACTTATAAGTGGGGTTAAGCACAATGCAGTTTAAAGCTCTACAGAAACAATGTTTTTCCTTTAAATGCTAAAGATTAAAAATGAAAAACAAACAAATAAACAAAGACATAAGAAAACAACCTGAAATAAAAAATACGAAGAAAGAGTCTCTTTTTGAGTCTGTCACTTTAATGGTTGGCATAATTTCACATAAATGGTACTCAGTTAAGTCTGTCTATGAAGACTACCTTAGTTTTTAAAAATTACTAAATCCCGACTGGAATCAGCTACAGAATCATTCAGATATTACCAAAAAGCCTTGATAGTATGCTGTTGCAGTATCTTTCAACACAGCATTTCCTACCTGAAATTACAGAAGGTCTCTTCTTAGGGCGCCTTGGATGGACAGGCTCTACATTCCTTGCTTTTCTGTGAAGTTTTCCCTTAAAGTCTTTTTCTAGCAGGATGTCTGAGGAAAGGCTTCTCCATCTTGTTGATTTATAACAAGTCTGGTAAGCATTTAGTTTGCTCCTAGTCCTACAGTACAAGTTGTTGTCATCAAGTGCCATCCTGGAGCACGGAGTGTTAAGCACACCAGAGCAAAGCCAACCTGAGCACCCGAGGGTACTGGGACCAGTGGTTTCAGACCCGAGCAATCTCAGATGTTCTCATGCTCACCTCAGCACTCCCGGGGAGGCTGAGCAGGTTGATGGGCGTGTGTTGGAGCAGGGGTAGAGTTGCTGCATCAGGGAAGCAGCACAGGAAGGAAACACACTGCAATCATGACTGGGAAAATGTGGGGGTAATTAGGAGGTTTGACAAACCCGAGCTCAGCATCACACTCCGTGTGAGGGGAGATGATGATATTTCACGAGGCACTGTTTAGGACTAATATGGTTTATATTTCACCAACAGCATTTCTCAGGTCAGTTCATTAATAGTTCATTAATTGGGAAGATAAACAAGTACTGCTACACCTTAAAAAAAAAGAGAGTGAGATTACAACTAACAAGCAAGCAACTCAGCAAACCTTGCCCAGTGCTCAGACTAGAGACCTGTCGGGAATGCTCCAGCCTCAATAGTTTAATGAGTTTTTAGTCATGTCTTTTGACTGTTACATTTGAAGACTGATAAACAGTCCAAAGCACAAAGTTTTTTTTTATGGCCACAACTATCAGTCTGGGGTTTCTTTCCTCAAGAAACAATAAGGTGAGTTCCTACTAGAAACAGATTAGAAGATCTGCCAGTGTGACTGGTGTTCTCTCTGTTACTGCTGCTATAAAAATGAGCCATTTAAATATGTATTTGCAAAGACTGTCCACAAATTAACTATTTAACTAAAAGCCAAGGTACTTTTCTTGTTTTGTTATTCCAGTGAGATCTTTTGAGCATCCCAACGATATGATCTTCCTTTCTCAGATACTCAGAAAGAAGAAATGACAAATCGTGACATTTTCTGTAAACCTGCTACTTGTCTTAAATTGAATTCTAATATAAATGAGACAAAACAGATCAGTAAATTAGAACTAACAAATCATCTAACAACATACATTTTGCTGTTACACGGCAATAACTTTAAACATGACACAGTAATTAAGCAGAGTGCTAATTCAAAGTGAGAGTAACTAATGTTTCAACCATGGATTCCCAGGGCAAGGTGATTTAACACTTGAAGATAGAACCTGATTCCTTCGAATCAGCTTGAATTCCTTTCCTAATGACTGTATGACTGGTGTCATGATCAAGAGTTTGGCTGCTCCGGGCAGTTTTTGTATGAAATTCAGTCGAACCTTTATTATTGCTCACAAGAAATAAACTGTTCAGCCATGTGCCTTTGGAAGGGAAGAGGGGAAATTATGTATCTTAATATACATATATATATATATATATTTCTACAGATATACATATTAAATATGTATCTATTAGGTTGCATCAGGAGTAGAAATAGTGTGACAGATTTTGTCTTCTTCTGGAAGTCAAACTGCATTTGGTTGGAAGTTGAAATCATGAGCGTAAGAATCTGATCTTAAATATACTGCACCTAGAAACTGTACCTTGCATTCAGAACAATACTATTATTTAAACCAAATGAACACTTACTGTACACAACAAACACTCCTGGTCTTGAATATTCATTCCAAGGATTGTGAGCTCCATTTATATGCAGAAATAAGCTTTTAGAAATCTCACTGGGCTGCGAAATAGGTTAGATGGTGGGAATTAAGTTATAACCAAAGGGAATTATATGTCAAAATTGCTCAGATACTTTTAAAAAATTATTTTAGGCATTGGTCTACACCATTAGAGGACAAAATATTTCTGTCAGGTCCCTCAAATCTGTAGAACATGTGGACCTGTTTTTCCTCTGGTTTTTCACAGTTAATAAAGAAAAAAACAACAAAACCATAGGTCAGAGAAGCTTTTCTTGCTTCCTTTTCTCTTCCAAATCCAGTTGCTTTTTCAGCTTTGACTGAGCCAACAGAAAATTATTCTGTCCATTCCTGAGAGTCCAACTAAACCAAAGTATCTGAATCAAGAGCTTTTCAAAACAACAGAAAGTTATTAAATCTGAGCAAATAAAAAAGCATTTGAGCCATGTGTGAAGACTGAGAAATGACAAACACCACATGCAGGAATTTATATTTGAGGAACTTTAAATTGAAATTTCACAGAAGGTTTAAATGACATTCCAACATCTTCATCAAGAGACCTAACCATCTGTCTGTAGGATATTCTGGAA
>VYZU01034083.1:49798-102632 GCA_013401355.1 Ceyx cyanopectus
AAATCATCTAACAACATACATTTTGCTGTTACACGGCAATAACTTTAAACATGACACAGTAATTAAGCAGAGTGCTAATTCAAAGTGAGAGTAACTAATGTTTCAACCATGGATTCCCAGGGCAAGGTGATTTAACACTTGAAGATAGAACCTGATTCCTTCGAATCAGCTTGAATTCCTTTCCTAATGACTGTATGACTGGTGTCATGATCAAGAGTTTGGCTGCTCCGGGCAGTTTTTGTATGAAATTCAGTCGAACCTTTATTATTGCTCACAAGAAATAAACTGTTCAGCCATGTGCCTTTGGAAGGGAAGAGGGGAAATTATGTATCTTAATATACATATATATATATATATATTTCTACAGATATACATATTAAATATGTATCTATTAGGNACACATATGTGTTTGTGAGAGAGGAGAGGAGATTATATATATTATTATACATATATATATATATATATTTCTACAGATATACATATTAAATATGTATCTATTAGGTTGCATCAGGAGTAGAAATAGTGTGACAGATTTTGTCTTCTTCTGGAAGTCAAACTGCATTTGGTTGGAAGTTGAAATCATGAGCGTAAGAATCTGATCTTAAATATACTGCACCTAGAAACTGTACCTTGCATTCAGAACAATACTATTATTTAAACCAAATGAACACTTACTGTACACAACAAACACTCCTGGTCTTGAATATTCATTCCAAGGATTGTGAGCTCCATTTATATGCAGAAATAAGCTTTTAGAAATCTCACTGGGCTGCGAAATAGGTTAGATGGTGGGAATTAAGTTATAACCAAAGGGAATTATATGTCAAAATTGCTCAGATACTTTTAAAAAATTATTTTAGGCATTGGTCTACACCATTAGAGGACAAAATATTTCTGTCAGGTCCCTCAAATCTGTAGAACATGTGGACCTGTTTTTCCTCTGGTTTTTCACAGTTAATAAAGAAAAAAACAACAAAACCATAGGTCAGAGAAGCTTTTCTTGCTTCCTTTTCTCTTCCAAATCCAGTTGCTTTTTCAGCTTTGACTGAGCCAACAGAAAATTATTCTGTCCATTCCTGAGAGTCCAACTAAACCAAAGTATCTGAATCAAGAGCTTTTCAAAACAACAGAAAGTTATTAAATCTGAGCAAATAAAAAAGCATTTGAGCCATGTGTGAAGACTGAGAAATGACAAACACCACGTGCAGGAATTTATATTTGAGGAACTTTAAATTGAAATTTCACAGAAGGTTTAAATGACATTCCAACATCTTCATCAAGAGACCTAACCATCTGTCTGTAGGATATTCTGGAAACAGCTCCTAACTTTTACACTGCTCCAACATACACAAGTAATTAAATATTCATTAGAAGAACTGACTGGAATGTGACTGTCCCATACTCCTGCACTACACAATCTTACCTTCTTCAGACCAGTGAAAATCCATGCCAAGCAGAGCACCTCCAACAGGAGAAACTGCCACTGGGACACTTAAAGATGTGATGGCGATCAAACCTTTTCAGATGGCCTGAGACCAATCGAGGGTTCAAGCCCTTGATCCAGCAGCACTACACATGAATCATGAATAAAGACAGGCAAATTTCTGTTCTGGAAACTAGAACTCCTAAGCAGGTAAGGGAATGTGCAGCAGCAGAACAGAAGCTGAGGGTCCTGGTGGAGCTGAGAACATTCATGGATGCATGTATCACTCCCTCAAGAAAAGGAAACACCCTCCCAATCCTCAACTGTCTTCTACTGTTATCTCTACAAAACACCTCGGAGCTGGAGAATTTATTTCACACAAAGTCAATTAAGAATTTAGTTAGAGAGGAAAAAGCCTGCCAAGGGAGATAAAACACAGTGAGACTCCCACTGAACTATTCCAATAATTCATTCCATAGTGCAGGGAGGTGCATGACCATCATCATCTGCTTGCTGCAAGCTCAACTCCAGGCTGTATAATCTCCAAATTAAGGAGGCAAAATACAGAGGGGCAGTAAGCTCTTCAGCTAGACTGTAAGCCATTCAGGGTTTTTAAGACTCAGGATCTGACCCTGAAGTAATCTAGATTCAAAGATACTCAAAGGCTGCACAGCCTTGCTGTAGCATCCTCATGTAGCTCGGAAAAAACTGTAATTTCCCATATTTCAGATCAGTTTCAAGATGAATTTGAAGAACTAACACCTGTGACAGCATAGAACACCATGATCTGGCTTATCTCTGGCCAGTCAAGCTGTTACCAGACTCAAGGACAGACAGAGATGAAAAATGTGTTCCTGAACACTTCTGTAATTACACAAACATCCAGGAGGAAGGGGTAACACTGTAGAAGCTCATTAATTTCAGGAATATGTATCAGTAGACATGTCTTTCAGTCGGTTTGTGTCAGGAATCATCAGCCTTGCCTTTAGTGCAGTAAGCACTGCTGTCATGTTAGCAGTACAGATTTAAATAAATTAGATAAAATGGCTCCACGTATGAGAACAGCTCTCAGCTATGGAAGTGAGAAAGCACAGCAAGGAGCAGACTACTCATGGCACTTTGTACAGCTGGTCTCAGGAGGATAAAAATCAGCTGGGGCCACCCTTCCAAGCCTTGACTCCAAACAGCAGAGCATCAGGGAAATGGCTCTTTCAGGCATAACATGCACATGCAATAAATATTTTGGGGGAGGGTGAAAACTAATAGAGGGGTCCCAAGGGAACTTAAATAACCTGAGATCCCCTTGGTTCCTACATGGATTTGAGGCCCATGGGAAAATGGGTGAAGTTCAGACCACATTTAAGCAGAAATTAGATTTCCAGATATGTTTCCCAAATATAACAAGCAGGACACAACTGCTTGCATGGGAAAGAATACAGGAACATGAAAAACAAAATGAGCTCAGAGTTAAGTGAGGGTCATCTGGACAAAGGGGACACAGCAGGCTGCAGTTTTGGAAAGTACTGGAGCCTCATAGGAACTAAGCCACAAAACCTAATTTTAACCCAGAAGCCCAGTCTCCAGTACCTCTTTAGTAGAAAGATGGACACAGCCAGTGATTCAGGGCTGGGAACAACCTCTGCCCCTCCACTGATGAGACTGAACAGTGGCAAGGTTCAAGTCAGCATGTGGGAGTAGTGCCTGTTCCACAGTGATGGAAATCTTCATCACTTATTTTAATTGGGAATGGCAAACTAATGGACTGAACATTCCTTGATGGTCAGGGTGCTGAATAAAGAGATGCACAGAGTCAAAATAATTGATTCAAAGGGGTTTTATCTTCCAGTCTTAGGACAATGCTAAAGGAACTGGGAAAAAAAAAAAGAAGATATATTAACAAGATTCTTAGAGCAATTTTAAATGTTTCTACTTAGGTATCAGATTTATTCCAAATTTGGAACTGAAAGCTTTCTACCTTATCATGTAACTCTGAATAATAGCACCACTGGGTTGAAAACACCACCCCACCCACCCTCTGAAGGCAGGTGTTTGCCAGCAGGCTTCTGATGCTGTTATTGCTGAAATACCAAAGCTGGTCATCTGGATACACCAGCCTCCCCAGTAACCAGTGTGTGTATCTGTGTGAAAGGTGTGCAAAAACTCAGTGACAACAGAAACAGCAAACCTCTGCAATGTGAGCTGCATTTCTTCAGCTTGCTTTCTGGAAAGGTGGAAAGTAGGTCAGCACATGCCCCAGAATAGCACCTCAGCACTGAGAACAGCAGCGTTTCAGTAAATGGACTTGCTAGCCCATTTCCCAGAGGGGTACTGCACAATGAAAGCCTTGCCCCTGCTCTAAAATACAATTAACATGTACAAGAAAAAAAATGGTGATACCTAAAAAAGCCCCAGATCAGCTGTTAAAATCGGTTTAAAATGTTGTGCTGGATCTGCATGACATCTTGTTCATTGTATCAAAAACCTGTTTGTTAAAGTCTTCACTTTGTAAATAGCAGCGTATTGTCTGTCATATTTCTTGGTTTTGAGATTTTTTTTTTAAGTATTTGCTGTTTCAATAAGAACTGCTGCCTATTTTGTGATACCTTTAGTGCTATGCGCGCTCCTAAATGAAAAATATTTTCTTTAATACCAGATGCAGCTCTCCCACTTTTTAGTTTTCTTGTCCCCCACGTCCGTATGTGTAGATCTCATTTATTCCCCTCTATATGTCCACCCTGTTTACCCTCTACCACCTTGTGAAGTACTATAATCCATGCATATATGTTTAGGCAATTCTAGAACTGGGGTCTTCCACATAGCCAGTCTCTCCAAAAATGGAGACAGAAATGGAGAGCTACTTCTTGAACCTATGGCTGGGAGGATCTGTCCTTTTCTTCGACAGTCAATAAACCAGTGCCTGCTGTCAGTAGAAATAAGGAATATGTTTGCACGTTCATGTAATTCCAACTCTGAGTTGCAAAACACCTGCTAATATGCCAAAGTGGTACTCACTGGAGGGGAAAGCCTGCTGCCCAGAGATACCATGTCCACTCAGAAGCCACTAGCTTACCTGCAGAGAGGTTTTATCTTCTTTAACCACTTTGTGGAAGAGAAACATTAGTATAATCAGCTGTTTCAAGACACAGTGGAAGAGGTGAACTAGTCCATAAGTGGTGAAATCTAGCATTTCCCAAGTTTTCTTAAACAGAGCATAGCAGGTCCTAGAATTACAGCTGCAAGGTAGTCTAGGAAACAGCTCTGACTTCCCAGCTTAGAGCCTGTAATTACACAGAGTTGCACTTTTCCAGAGCAGAGTCCTAACACGTTCCCTCCTGGCTCCAGTGGTGCAACAATGCGTGCCCAGTCTTGTGCCTAGAGCACTAGTGGTTGTGCTCTGGACTCCTGTGGCTTCACTACTTCCTATGAGTGAGACTGCTTCAGAGAGGTGTCCTAGAGACCTACTGCAAGTCAAAATGAACTCACACTCAGACATGCAGAGCCCTTTTTCATGTCAGCATTTGTGTACAGAGCCCTGCTGCACAGAACACCTTAACTCTAGGCAGTGAAAATCACCAGCTTCATAATGGTTATACAGGTCTAGAATACATATCACACAGTTATTTACAGATCTCTGTGCTCCACAGCACAACTGCATGCTTCCACTTGTTTTGATCTGCACTGTCTTGAAAAAAAATCCCAAAATAAAATAGGCACTAATACATGGTATTATAATAATTGCCCCAATGTACTGAAAACCATCATCCAAAAATCTAGAAAAGCTGTTAACAGGAAAATCTGTATTTACCCAATCAAAAAGAAGATAAAAATAACTACTCAGACTGAAATGCCTGTGTCCTTGTCAAGAGCCTTCATAGTTCTGGTCTTTAAAAGCAAAAGAAAGTATTTCACTCTTCACTGGAGTGGAATTGGGAGCACTATGGCAGCCAGTACTCCAGGAGAAATACTGCTAATGATATAATTTGCTGTGACTTACACCTGATTACAGGGTAAAAAATAACTTACTCCAACAAATCTTACTTTAATGACAGAAGGACTAACTACAGCTTAATATTGACAGCTTAAAACCCATGCAACCTTTTTAAGTTGGAAAAAAAGGTTTTGCTTTGTCCAAGAGAAGGACACTGATTAACTTCTACCCATGTTGCTATTTAATATAAATGCCTGGTAGCAATTGCAGCTATTTCAGATATTTATTTAGAACACATGCAAAGTGCTTATTAATCACAGAATCACAGAGTGTCAGGGGTTGGAAGGGAGCTAGAAGATCATCTAGTCCAACCCCCCTGCCAGAGCAGGGGCACCTAGACCAAGTCACCCAGGAACAGATCCAGGTGGGGCTGGAATGTCTCCAGAGCAGGAGACTCCACAACCTCCCTGGGCACCCCTGCCAGGCTCTGGCACCCTCACTAGGAACAAGTTTTTCCTTGTGTTTCCCCTCAACCTCTTGTGCTCCAACTGACTCCCATTGCCTCTTGTCCTGTCACTTGATGACACTGAGCAGAGTCTGGCTCCATCCTCCCTACACTGTCCTTAACATATTGACAGACACTGCTGAGCTCCCCCCTCAGACTCCTCTTCTCCAGGCTAAACAGCCCCAGCTCTCTCAGCCTCTCATCAGCAGGGAGATCTCCACTCCCTTCAGCATCTTGGTGCCCTGTGCTGGACTCTCTCCAGTAAATCTTTCTTGAACTGGAGTGTCCAAAACTGGACACAGTATCCAGGTGGGGTCTCACCAGTGCAGAGTAGAGGGGGAGGAGAACCTCCCTTGCCCTGCTGGCCACACTTCTCCTAATGCATCCCAGGATCCATTGGCCTGCTTGGCCAATGCAAGGGTGCATTGTTGGCTCATGGCCATCCCCCTGCCCACCAGGACCCCCAGGTCTCTTTCTCCAGAGCTGCTCTCTAATACATCAGCCCCCAGCCTGTACTGATACATGGAGTTGTTGTGCCCCAGATGAAGGACTCTACACTTGCTCTTGTTCAATTTCCAGCAGATGCTTGGTACTCTAACAGAAAAATCTCATAGGAATCCTTAATGACTCCATAATTAATGCAAGGCCTTACCTTTCCATGAAAGGACAGTTCCCAGCAGCGATGTCTCTTAATGCTTTAATTTTGCAATGCCATTTTCATGAAGAGCTTTCTAGTTCAGGCAGAAGCAGGTTAACTGCAAGCAGTCTGGATGCTATCTTGCTTGCTTCCCGGAGATCACTGTTTTGCATTGTGAGCCATCATAACCACCTAGGGAAAACAACAGTCATCTTACCCTTCAGTCACCTGGACAACATGATCTATTACTGCTCCCGGATTAAACAAGAGATTAAACACACTCAAGTCTTAAAGCATGACCTTAAAAATTGTATTTATCTGCCCACCATTTCATCATAGATACTGTAAAAGAATTATTGCATTTCTTACCAGGAATTCATGCCCTTGAATAGAAACATAAAGGAAGTGGGAACATTTTATGTGCAGATGTTGTAAATTTTGTAAATTACAACTTGTCTTTACACCGACAATAGAAACTTTTTTTTTCTTTTTTTAGATTTCTTGTCAGAAACTATAAGCAACAGCAGAAAATGAGATATGTTGCAATTCCTTAAGCATAAGTAAACAGAGTGGTGCCTCTGGACAATAAAAAAGCTGAGAGTAGGAATCTGCTTTTACTAGTCAGATATCATTTTAAGGTACTTACTAGAACAGGAAACATTTCTATTTAATGCAGCTACAGTAACCAGTTTTTTAGCTCAGTCTAACAGCTGCAGGTTAGGAAACAAAGTTGTTCACCACTCCTTGAGGCAGGCTCTGGACATGATTTCCTCTTATGCTGTGTGAAAGCAGCACAAAGCAGCACTGCAACATGCTTTTCACCTGAACTGGCTGAAATCTCAGCACCCCTAAATACCAAAACAGAGCTAGCTTTTGGGCTGCAGGACTGTTCTTGCTGTATATGAGGTTTATGTCCTGTACTCCCTGCTCATGGTACCAAAGGAGCATGACATTGTCCCTGGTGCAACGGGCTGAGCTTACAATGCCACATTACTGTCAATTTTTATACTAGGTTTTAAAGCCATTTCAAAACGTGTTGATGGAAAAGAAGCTGAGATATTTTAGGAGATCTCAACATCCATAGAGGCTTCAAAGCTGAATGGCACCTGCACCATGTCTGTGCTCAAAACCTCTGGCAGCAGACGTGTGCACTGCCCTTCACATGACAGAGGTGCCCAGAAGCACCTCGTGTTGGGTTATCAGATCTAACTTGATTTTTGCTACTGGAGATGATGCTACACAGACCTGTGACATGAGCAGTACACCTTGTTTGCTGATGTGAACGTAAGATGCAGCTGCTCAGGCACCTGTCCAGCCAAAGCACCGAGCACCTCCAAGGCATTTCCAAAACGATTTTCATAACACAAAATAATATTTAAAAGTATGAAAACTATGGCATAGCAGAAAAGTGCACAAATAACGCAGTTAAGAGAACTAATGCAGCAAGACATCCCAAAATCGGATTTGTCAGGATCTTGGAGGCCGTTGTTGTGCAGGGAAGGAGCAGTGTAGAGCGGCATCCCTGTGCACCCTCTACTGGCCTCTCCGCAGCAGGTGGCTCTGGGAACTCGCTATTAAGCTGCAACAAAGATGCTTTATGCAAAAAGAAACGTTAAAAAGCAAACACGAAAACGACAAAACTAACATAAGCAAACCAACAAAACAAAAAACCAATAGAAACACAACTCACCCCACACCTCACACTCAGCCCTGTTCACAGCAGCTTGAGATCCACAGCACCCAGTACTGTGAGGCTGCCGTGCCTTAGGCCAGCTCTGCAGAGCCAGAACCAAGCTAACGACAGGGGAAAAATGTTCTTTACCAGCCCTCTCTGTGTCTGATACACCAACAATAAACAGCACCTCACGTGCAGCTCTACCCAGCAGAAATTTCAGCTCTGCACAAAGACCAACTATTTTTTTATGGCCCATCTTTCACCGTGGCAACTGAGAACTGACAGTACATCCATCGTGGAGAGTATCACCCACAAAAGTGCTCAAACCACTTCTTGTCAAACACGCAGATAAAGTCCAGATGCCAGACACAAGGTGATGTAAACATAAACTCCATACACTGTGATGTGGAGGCAGATGGTGTCGTGTTCAGAAGCAAAGGCCCTTAGCCCAGCAAGCCCAGCAGCTGCTTGGCAGAGCCAGCTCACAGCTCTGCACCAGCAGGTGCAAGGAGAAGGAAAGGACCAAGGGAGGTGTTACCAAGCTGTCTGGCTGTTTCCACCAGCCAAATGGCTGAGCAAGTGCCTGCTTTATCTACCTGCAGCTGAAGACAACACTGATCAGACTATGAAGAAACAACAGAGCTTTTCTTAGCTGACCTTAAGCTTAAGGACAGGGAAAAAATCAGTCTGCTCTCTGCTTTTCCTTCATGATACTACTCTCCAGCTTCACATGATTTCCTCCTAGTCTTTCTGTGTTTATCATCTCAAAAACTGTGCTTATAAAAAACCTGATGGTCAGCTGATAATCTCCAGCACATGCTGAAACACACACACACTTTTGCCAACCACATTTGTAGTACTGTCAGGAAGCACTACTATCCTATTTCAAATATTTACACACATGCTTTTACTTTGGTAATTTATATTTTACCACTTAATGGGGATGGAGAAATCAGTTTGACTTGGAACGTCAAGATCTGAATCTTGACTCTCTGAAGAGTCAAATATTTATTGCACAGAACAAACCAGAAAGTCTCTCACACAAATCTGTGCAGTTCATCTGAGGTTACTCTCTAACCAGTCTAGAAGCCAGAGGTAGACACTGAATTCACATCCCAGACCTCAACACTGAAAAAACCAATCGAGCATTTATGCAATATGTGATGTTATCATCCATTTTCAGGAGCCACTGTTTTGACAGTTGTTTTCAGGCATTTTTATCCTGAAGAAATGGAGATGCAGGAAGAGGAAGCCCAGGGGGAAATGCTGCTTTTCCTCATGAGAAATGTAACTCAGTAAGAAAAGCAAGTAACGACACAAGAATGAATTAAAGGCAGCTAAAACATTTCCCTCTTGAAGCTGCAATTAATTCTGAGATCATAATATGATAATGACTATCAAGATAAATAATTCATGCAGAGAACACGTTAATCTTGGCAGAGGATCATGTAAGTTCTTTGCTATTCTGACACTTCCCTTTCCTTTTCATTGAAACAATCCTCACTTATAAAATTTTTTAAAAAATAAAATAAATTTACTGGTAAAATAGCTGGATAATTTGAATACTTACAAAAGTAAGTTCAGTATTAGTGTCTTTATGTACAGATGTTGAATTTTTTTTAAAAAAAAAGGTGAAAGCAAACAAAATGACTGTTAATTGAATTTCAGGAATAAAATTAACTTTTATTAATTTCATCCACAGTTACGTGCTAGTTAAAAGTAGGGGAAATTCCAATATAAAATGTGTTAGTTTGGGAATTTATAAAAAAATATTCTGTGAAATAATAAATTAAATCAGTATTTCAAACATTTGCATTTTTTTTGTGTTGTTTGGTTTTGTTTGGGGTTTTTTTCTCATTTCTCTTTGTTGCTCAAACTCCAATGCTGAATATTAAACAAGACTATTCTGGGAAGAGATGTCTTCCCATCTAACATATTTTTCCATCTGACCAGATACACTGAAAACAAAGTTACTCAAGTTACACCAGCACAGAAAACGTGGATTGAAATAGGTAGATCTGTGAGTAATGAACTCTTTTTTTTTTTCAGTTCGTGCTTTATCNACTGGTAAAATAGCTGGATAATTTGAATACTTACAAAAGTAAGTTCAGTATTAGTGTCTTTATGTACAGATGTTGAATTTTTTTTAAAAAAAAAGGTGAAAGCAAACAAAATGACTGTTAATTGAATTTCAGGAATAAAATTAACTTTTATTAATTTCATCCACAGTTACGTGCTAGTTAAAAGTAGGGGAAATTCCAATATAAAATGTGTTAGTTTGGGAATTTATAAAAAAATATTCTGTGAAATAATAAATTAAATCAGTATTTCAAACATTTGCATTTTTTTTGTGTTGTTTGGTTTTGTTTGGGGTTTTTTTCTCATTTCTCTTTGTTGCTCAAACTCCAATGCTGAATATTAAACAAGACTATTCTGGGAAGAGATGTCTTCCCATCTAACATATTTTTCCATCTGACCAGATACACTGAAAACAAAGTTACTCAAGTTACACCAGCACAGAAAACGTGGATTGAAATAGGTAGATCTGTGAGTAATGAACTCTTTTTTTTTTTCAGTTCGTGCTTTATCTACATAAAACTTGGGGTATTACAGTGATCAAACAGCACTGTTAAACTTTTTAAATCCTAACAAACCCAAGAATTATTAAGTTATAAAATAAAATGGGATCACAAGTATGAAGCATACTTAAGAATACTTCAAAAGAGGGTATATTGGAATAAATACTTTCTCTCCTTGTCTGCACATAGCATCACACACACCATCTGCATCTGCCACAGGCAGGAAAAAGCCATTTCTGTAGTATTGTGCAGAGCTGCAGCAGGAAGAAATGTTAAAGTGGTGACTCCTCAGAGACAGAGACCTCACGTACATCCCAAATGAAGTTGCTATTCATTCCGTCTACCTGCATTTGTTCCAGTAGCTGCTTTGTACTGTGGAGTGATGTATGCTGTCTGGAGTCATGCAGATTCTGCTCTACTTCTGCACAGCTCTGCAGTCCTTTGATTCCATCACTGTTTCCCACGGACATATGATGAAGGTCACTGAGATTTCTGCTGCTAAACGAGGGCTTGCAAGCAAACACTGAAACATACTTCAAAAGAGGCAATGCAAGTTCATCACCCCTCTCTGTCCACAGCATCCTGCAGCACAGAGCTCACAGCTACAGCACTCTGCCTGCCTGCCCTCAAAAATGTACCTCTAAGCTGCATTAATCAGAGCTTCCAGTGAACTGAGCACGGCAGCTAGCATCATAACTCATGCAAGGGCTCCATCTCATCTAGCACTCTGTTCATCAGCCTGTGCCAGATGGCTTGACAGAAGGTGCAAGAAATTTGTCATTGGACAATTCTGGAATTCAGTATTAATCATTACTGACAGAAAAGAGTTTTCTGTTCTTCTTTCTGGAATTAAAGGGAACATTGTATTGATTTTCATTTGTTAGGGGATGATTTCTTATTTGCATGGTATGGATTAATTTCAAGATGACTGATGTAAAACAACTTGCAAACAAGATTGCTAATGGGATGCTGCCATAGGCCTGAAATAACATGTAATAAACCCAACCCTACTTGCAGTGAGTCAAGCACTGTGGTGGATATACATGAAAAATCAGAATTTACAGGAGAAAAAAAACCACAAAAAAAACCCCCGGATCTGGTATTTTATTTACAATGAAATAGTATTTTTTAGGACTTTCCAGTTGACATTAAGCATTCCAAGAAATATTACTTGCTTTTGGCACATGTTTTAAACATCACACAGAAACACTGTTTTTTGAGATACATCTCTCCAAGGACAGCATCAGAATCCCAAGTGCTGCAGAATAATTACAATACAGATTTCAGGTCTGTTTTGCTAAAGCTAAGATGATTACGTGATCACGAGGTCTGCGAACATCTCTCTCCTCCCCTCCCAATAGTTTTCCCCTGCTTGGCAGATATTACTGGTTTTTGACAGGATGAAGACCTCAAAGGTAGCTCAACTGCTCCATGGTCTATGGAAACAGATGGCCAAGTGAAGAACAGACTTCTGATTAACAGCTACAGTAAATGCCCCGAGTGAGATAAAGGCTGCTGTATGGATTCACATCATATTGCACATTAGCAGAGCACACATGCAGAGAAACTTTACCATGCTGTCAACAGTAAAACCACTGATCATAATCATCAGATGAACCTTAAGATACATATTCATAAGAAAATGAGCTTTACTAACTCCAGACTTAACAGGAGGGCAGACTCTCTGCTAGTGATGATCACATTTAATCAGGAGACAGAAGAAATAGGCAAATATAATATGAAGGATGAAGATTATTTTATTCTGAATTTTCAATCTTCTAACAAATATTGGCTAATTAAATTTTTAATAGCCAAAATAACCTCTCTCTCAGAGTACATATTGCTACAAATATCTCTAATGAGCAATACGTACAACTTTTAATGTATATGAAATGTAGAATTTGAAGGCACTGTAAATGTTCATTTAATATTAACCAGTTGAAAGTGCATCTATGTGCTAAGCAGGATCCCTTATACAGTTTCAGAACAAATTGCAATTAAGTTAATGCATACAGCTTTCTAACTCCTTTCAGAATTCATCCCACTGGGGGACACCAGAAAGATGAATTCTGTGAAGTCTGCTTGAAGGACCTGCTGAACAGCTCTGTCTGGTGTTACCCACTGAGGAGCAGCCTACTCTGCTACAGTGCAATTAAAACCAATTGCCACTTTACTTGTTGTGTGTCATTTCACCCCCGGTGCCAGCACTACCTGCAGGGTCATCTATGGCATCTCATCACGTGCACAGAGGCCGAAGTCAGGCTCTGGCCCAGCAGCAATGAGTTGTCACTCTACAAGTAACCTGTCTTTGGAAACCAATTCCTATCTAAAGTAAGAACAGACCTAGTACTCCATTTAAAAGCCAGCACTGCTGAACACCTTCCCTACCTGCAGCACACAGCACAGCTCCCAGCTCACTTCAGAGCTGCCCTGGCCTGGAGTCCTGTGGTATATCTGTACACCCTGTCACAGCCTGGGCTGGACGCCCCACAGCTCCTGCTCCAAGACAAACCACCTACTCTGATGAAAAGAATAAAACAAACCCACATCCTGACAATCTCTCATTTACCATGATGACTAGGACTTGTGTTTAAACTCATTTCAAAGTACTTTAATTATCTGTGCTCTTACATAACTGAAGTAAAACAGAATGTTCTCCTGCGAAGCATGGGCTATATTTTATAGACATTCATAAGACTATTTGTACTAGCACATGCTTTGTTCCAGCTGATTTAAAAATATGATGAGTGATTTATGGGAATCTGTTTTTTCTAAAGTACCAATTTTCCAATAACCGAGTCCTAAAGTATGAGAACAAACACACACTACATTTTTTCCTCATTGTTTTTAGACATTTGCCTAAAGTAAGTAAGGAGATTTCTTGGTTAATGTGGATAATACAATTAAAAGTCAATAAAAGCTATGATTTTTAGTAAGGCTATATTGGGCAAGAAAACTTAATTACCAGGGTCAGAAATACTGCTTCTAAATCTGGTTCTCACCTCCTGTGACCACAGTCACCAAAAACTGTGTTTGTTCAGCCTGACGCTGCCACCTATAGCAGCCTCCTGCCAGGGATGCTGCAGCAGGGATGCTCTAGCATAAAGCAGAGCAAGTGCCCGTGCTGTGAAGAGGTGCTCTGGGGAAGATTGATGTGATGCAAATACCAGCAACCAATCACTTAAACCTTTCGAGTGCACGGGATGAGCACAGCAGCCTGTGGATTTCTAGTCTAGCAGCAGGAACCATGGCACTCCTTTCTGAGCCAGGATGGTATATACATTAAGTCAGAATTTTCCTTCTAGAAGAAAAGCCATCCACCTCACACAGAATTTGAAGGAACACTGACTTGAAACAGTACTCAGTGCAACTTCCATCCAAGTTCAAATGCATTAAGTCCTTCAATGCAGTTTGAAGCCAGTCAGAAGTTCATGGAAGGTGCTGCAAAATGTCACCAGCCAACTATAAACCTTTTAAAACTCTCCAAAGGGCTGCATGCAAATACTATGAAGTTTGGAAAAGCCAGCAAAAATTCCTAGGCAATATCATAATGCAATCTACGCTTAGGTTCACAGGTATTCAGTGAATAACACTGACTGGTACTATTCCACCACCAATTATTTTGACATATTTATTTATAAATATTCACACATCTCACAACTTGTATTTATCAGAAGCCACCAACAGCAGGAAGCCTCTCAGTAGGCAGGGACAGACTCTAAGGACAAATGTGAGATGCCAAGCACCTCACGTTGAAGATGATACTGATATGGAACTGTGCAATCATCAGAAATAGCCTGCACTGTATCAATGCTTTTTTTATTCCTCACTTAACAGGAGAATCAAGTATGTGTATCTCAGGCTCGTTTCAGATTTCTCTGCTGCTTGTTGATGCTGTTCATACACAAGAGACCTGAATGCTCACTGTGACAGCCACTGGAACACAAACTTCACAGCTGTCCCAGTGCAAACCAAGAGCTCTAAGCAGGAAGCGTGGGCACAGGAGAAGATGGAGATGCCCACAGACCATAATGGCATTCTCTGAGGAACAGTTTCTCGTGCAGACCTTGCTCCATCAAAAGCAGAAATGGAGTCCACAGCCAGGCAGGTTTCATGCCCAGATGAGTGTTGTCACCACCACAGTTCAGTGTAAGCAGGTGGACAGAAGCACCCCTTTTTCCCAAATGCTTGGTTAGCCCTGGTTATTGAACTTGGTGGAAAAGGGCCAGTGAATTTGGCCCAAGACTGTAAACAGGCTGGCACCAAGTAAACAAACAAAACCCCTGAGTTTAAAATCTCAAATATATAATTTGGAGTTTGGTGAGCCTGTAGAAGTGGTTTATATGTGTCAAGAATGTCTAGGCAGCACAAGACTAAATAAAATAATAAAAACCAAAACAAACAAATCAAAACACAAACCCCATACATTTTATTTCTTCCTGAGTGGACTCTCACTACAATTAAGCCAATGAGCATAACTGCCAGGTGTTTCCATCATTATAAAATGGTAGATGTTACCTGGAAAAGCAGGTTACATTATTTATCAAACAATTACAAATATCACAGAATTCAGTACAGACAGTCATTCAAATGGCTTCTAATAAACGATTTGCTATGGCTCTAATGGAAAGCATGGGTTTTTCAGAAGCATTGGCTATTAAGCAGCATCATATTCGTGTTTTGAAATTCTACCCAGACACATCCAGAAGTGACATGCTACGAATCACATGGGAAATATATTCTCCTGCTTCTGAAATATTATCAGCAACATCCAAGAATCTACACAAATGAAGAAACGACTAATTTTGGCAGATACATGTCACAATGGAGACTGTTCAGATTTTTATTCTGCACAGCCTAAAAATGTTTGGGGTTTTTTCCTCCGCGTAGTGCCCATGTAGTTTACCACATCGAGAGCATCATTAACGCCAATCAAGGCTTCTCCAGAGCATTAAACGATGTCTGTATAGCACACAGTCAACTCCCCAGTGATAACAGGTTGCACTGTATTTTTCAAGGCTAAAGCCAAAAAGCTTTCCTTCTACTAAAGTAAGTAGAATCTTTGTCATTCCAGGATACCATACAGACACTGTTAACGGTGAAAAGACTCTACCAGAAGTTGGGAGCAAACTGTCTCAAATTCAGGCTAAGGAACACAAGGCCAAAGGACAAACAGAGATGGGTAAATTATTTGAGACATTTATTTGATTAACAAAAGAAAACAACTAATAGTCTTCATAAAGAGTTTATGTATCTTAAATTAATATGATAATCTGCTATCAACAACATGCAAATTACTTAACATTTCCTATTAAATGCTTGGAAAGAATTTCCAATTGATGATAATAAAATCTAGCAGCTATACTTAGAATGATGTCATAAAACAATCAGTCCTTTAGGTCCAGAACACTAGCTTGGTTCCTACTAGCTTATAAAACAGATGCACATGACTGTGATCTCCCACAGATGGATATTAAGGTGCACACTGGCAGGACAAAAGGAAACAAAACCCAATAGTAACACAGGAAACTGTCGTTAGATTGAAAAAAAAAACAAACCATAAAGATGGTCAGACTCTGGCGCCATGGAAAATCAAGGAGACTGTGAAATCTCCATCCTTGAAGATGCTCAAAACTCACCTGGATAACGTCTGTGCAACCCTATCCAACTCCATCTGCTTTGAGCACAGAGACAGGACTAAATGCTGTCCAGATGTCCTGTATAATCTAAAATATTCTACAATTCTGTGCTTTTTACTTAAAATTCCTCTCCCTGTTGAGATACACTTTTCCATTTACACTAATTTCCCCTGTATTTGTAGCGGTTCAAAAATAAAATCAGAATTCTCCTTTGTGAGCAATCATGGCAAGAGCACCGGTTCAAACATTACACGCTGGGCGCAGCAAGACTCGTTTATTTTATGGCAGCTCTATCACCAGAACCGGCCGAAACGCAGACGCTAAAACACAAGCACAAGACTCATCTACAAAACCATAACTGGTACTGGTTCTTGCAGCACATTATCGCTCCTCCAATCTGCATTCACCCACATGTTGCAGGCGTTCCAGACAGAACTGACAGGACAGAAAACAAAGACAGGTCAGATGCTAAAGCCGGAGTCAGTGTGAGGAGCACGGCGTGAGTCAGGTGTGCCCTGCGCGAGCCGTCAGGTGTGCGCGAGCCTCAGTCCCGCGTCTCACACGGAAGACGCGGCAGAGGACAAAGCCACGAGTGCCTTTGTTCAAGTGCTCCGGGATGACCTTAACGCGGATACGGCGAAAGCATCCTGCGTGTACCTGCGCATCCCACCGCCCCTCGGCTGCCCACGCCGCTGAAACCATTTTTATCCTCCCAATAAACGGCTGTAAAAAAAACCAACAACAGAACACCGCAGCTCCGCGAGGCCTCCGGGGACACCTCCCCGCTCCTTACACAAGAGCTGTGCTATTTTTAAGACGCACCGAGATGGGAGGCACATCTAAAAATAAGCGTGTGGCGCTCGGCGGGGCCGCAGCCTCCCCGCACGCCCGGCGCTGCCGGGACAGGCGCCCTGCGGCGGCCAGCACAGGGGCCGCGGCGGCAGGTGGGCGGCGGCTTTGTCTCCATCGGGCGCCGAGCGGAGGCGGCGGCGGGGTGGGCGACCGCCGGTGGGCGACCGGGGCTGTGCAGGAGGCGAAGGGGCGCGGGCGAGTGGCTGAGGGGAAGGAGGAGCCCCCGCCACACCAGCAGCCCCGAAACTTTCTTCCGGGCCGCAAGGGAGGAGACGCCGCCGTAAGTGCCCGGAGCGGAGCTGGGTATCTCCCGGTGTCCCCGCCTCTCTTCGTTAACCGGGGCGCGGCTGAGCACCGCCTCCCCACACCGCCCGCCATCCGCCGGGGACGCGCCGCGCCTCGGCCGCCGCTCCCATCCCCACGCCGCCCGCTCCCATCCCCGCTCCCCTCCCTACGCCGCCCGCTCCCATCCCCATACCTGCCGCCGCCCGTCGCTCACTCACCCGCGCCCGGCGAACGCAGCCAGCGGCGCCTCCTTCCTTCCCTCGCTCGCTCCCTCGTTCCCTCCCTCCCTCCTGTCAAGCTGAGCCCGGCATCCCTCCGCCCGACCCCTCCTTCGGGGCCGGGAGCCGCCACCGCCTCAACCGGCCGAGCCCTCCCTCAGCAGCGCCTGGCACCGCCTCGCTCTCACCTGGGTCCTGCCGCCGTCGCCAGGGCGTGGACGGGGGAGGAGGGACGCGGAGCCTGCTCTGGGCAGTCCCCAGTCGGCGGCGAAATCGCCCCGCCCCGCCTGGAGGTCCCTGCGTGAGGCGACGTGGGCGGTTCCTTCCCGCCAGGCCGCCCCGAGCGCCGAGGGGGCGGGGGTGAGACGGCGGAGCGGTGAGGCGGCACAGAGGGGTGGTGAGGCAGTGGTGCTGTGAGGCTGGCACAGAGGGGGCCGAGCTGGCTGTGAGGCGGCACAGAGGGGTGGTGAGGTGGTGGTGCTGTGAGGTGGCACAGAGGGGTGATGAGGCGGTGGTGCTGTGAGGCGGCACAGAGGGGTGGTGAGGCGGTGGTACTGTGAGGCGGCACAGAGGGGGCCGTGCTGGCTGTGAGGCGGCACAGAGGGGTGGTGAGGTGATGGTGCTGTGAGGCACAGAGGGGGCCGGCTGCCTTTTCCCGCTCAGGGAAACGCGGAGCGACCTGGGCGTCGCGGCGGGAAAGCGAGGCAGTCACGGGATGGTCCGAGGGATCACTCCGTTCTGTGGGGAGGGGCCGCGGCCGGCAGGGCGAGCCTCACCTGAGGGGCTGCGGGTGGCGGGCGGCGGATGGCAGGCAGCGGCCAGCGGCCGCAGGCGGGAGAGGCGGGCGGAGGAGCTTCCGCCTGGCGGGGCAAGTGTTTGTGAGCGGCCTGGGCTCTTGTGTTACGCGATCCCAGCGCCGCTCTCCGGCACAACAGGCAGCAAGTGCCCGGGGCCGGGTACCCCCGCTTGGGAAGTGCTCGGTGTTGGAAACAGAGATGGAGAGTATCAAAGGATGTAAACCCGGGGATTTTCAGGGAAGCGTGCGGGGCCGGTGGTACCTGGCAGCAAGGAAGGCCTTAAACTGAAATCGTATTTGTGTTGCAGGTTTAAAATGAGACAGAAGGGTTAAGTTAAATCAGCAGAAAAAGGAGAAGCTGGTACCGTGGGTGCTGTGCTCAGTGTTTGGAGAGGAGCAGGAACGTGAGAGACATCCCCATGGGACCTCTGCCCAGCTGCTCACTGCTAACAGCAAGGAACAGGTAAAAGATGGCGTTGAAGTTTGCAGTGTCAGGTAACTTGCAATGTGACAGTATTTATTAAACAAGCCAACCAGGGAAGATTTAACCCCATGAATATTTAGATCATTTTAAAATACTGATGTACTGCTAGCAATACAGACGAGGTGGGAGAAGGTTGCACTTCTGAGAGCGATTGTGTTGGTTTAGGAAATAAAAACTTTGTCAGCTGTAAGTACTAAGACATGTACCAACTTCTACTCAGCTTGAGGAAAATAGGCTTGTAAAAGCACCTTTTATTTCCTGGGAGAAACACACTGTTCCTTGAGCAGTGTAGCTGGACAGGCCTGGTTTCCTAGGGAGGGATGCTCTTTCTTCCCATACCCTTCCACTGGGTCTTCTGCATCTCTCATGCCAAAACCACCCCGAGTCTTTTCCTCGTGTGGATGTTGGGCTGGCTCCATGTGCAGAGCTGCTGGTCAAGAAATGTGTCATTAATCTTTCCAAATTAATAAGAGGCTGAAGTAAAACTGAAATTAGTGGTGACATTAATTTGTGGTGAGACTAGCTGGTATGTCTCTTCTCTGAATTCTCATGGAATGTCAAATAATACAGTGTGTTTGAGCCTTGCATCCCAGTTCTCCACTGGACCCACCAAACTCACAAAGGTTTCAGAATTTGTTAGGGGCGTGTGCTGACAGACAAAAGGCCAGAATAACAAAATAATCACATAAGCCCCACCTTGTTTGGGATTTATTCCAGGCTAAAGCCAGACCATATATGACTCGTTATATATGATATTTTACGGTTAGACACCTCTGTGGCAACTGAACAATTGTGTGACGTAAAACATTTATTTATGCAACTCAAAGCTATTAGTTTTACAATTAAAACTCTAGCATCTCAGGGAGTAATTACGAATGGGAAGTCTTTATCCAGCAGTGATCTATCTAACAGTGTGTCACAGGCTGGTGAAAACATAGGTAGTGTTGTCTGTACATCTTCCATATGCCATCTGTGCTGCGCGTTAGTGGCAGGCAGCACGGACCCACCGGGAAGAGGGGGCTAGCAGACCCCTGTCTGGTTTTCAGTGCTGCAATGCATGATGCCATTAATGCTTTTAAATATTTCGGGTTGATCTCAGAGTGTTGTGAATGATGAGCTAAGAGAAAGTATTTTCTACACCACCAGCTAATTCAGTGTTTCAGACCTTCCCTCCAGTCGCATCTTTGATGTTCTGTAGGGAAACTGCGTGATGAATACCTAGCACCTAAGTCCATGCACATCACTCACCTCTTCCCAGGGACACTTACCATGCCTCTCTCCACCCTCCAGCAGCATCCTTTCTTGCCCACCAGAGCCCTGCCCCACACTCTGCCACCACTCCCAGCAGGCCACATGACTTCTGTTCTGCAGCACACTGGATTAGACAGCAGCTAATTCCTTCCAACCTTAAAGACCCTGCCTGAATATAATGGTATCTACAGTGAGAAGGTAATTGAACCCTGTAATTTCAACTGTCTTTTGAGTACCTGTTTCTTCTCAGGAAACATGCTCTAGTATTTGTGAGGACATCTCAGACACACCAGTTTACAGTGGGTACCTGTCCCAAAGAAATCTGAAGCATTACTTTTATACCCTTATTAAGTAAGGAGAAGTAGATGAAGTTGTGGAAATGGAATTCTTCTCATGTCCAAAATGGAAACCTCCCTGTAGGTGAACTGTAAATTCCAGTTAAACTTGGAAGTACAAATACACAGAGTTTGAAAGTAAATTTGATGCTGGAAAGAGAATATTTCTGGAAAGGGGCTATTGAACTTTTCACATTCAAGAACAAAAATTAAAATTGCCTTTGCCTGACCTATCCTGCTTTCACAGGGCCCAAGGAGATGTGAAATATTACCAGTATGAAGTTGAAAGTGATCAAACTACATTGCAAGACCGTAGGAGAATTTGATAATGGCATGTATTTTGTGATAGCATCAAGATTCCCAGTCACAAGATACACTTATTCCAAAAGCATTTTTATTTTTGCACAGAACTAGAGACTTGAAAATTGACCTCATGTGGGGAAGCATGTCAGAACAGAACAGTAAAAAAAAATACAAACCTAAGAAAAAGTTTAAACTCTCTTTTAATACAACTGGCCATAGAATACTATTCAGGTGGTAAAATGGTAACACAGATGCTTAAATAATTCTGTACTTAGTCTGCATAGATGAAGAAGACATAAATGGTTAAAGAGGAATGCTTTTATTCAGCTTTCATCTCTCACAGTTCTAAGAAGTAAATGTAATGAACAATTCACCCATGGTCCTGGTATCAGTAAAATGTCTACTGTTTAAGGCACTGATAGTGGGAAGAAAAAAGTTGTCATGTGGACTGTGCCAATTTAATCAGAATTTTGATCCATTATAAATCTGTGCTTGCTATTCAAATGCTTCAAATTCCACAAGGTACATTCTCAAACAAATGTTTATACAACTTCAGCAATTACTGAGACAGGAATCAGAGGCTCCCTTACTTCTACTTAAGCACAAGTTATCATATTGGTTTGCAGCAGAGTAATTTTTTACTGTGCTAAAAGAAAACAAACCACAAATTACTTCAGCAGTATGGCTTTAGGACTCACTATTTGGCTATAACGGAGCAAGCAAAGTTAAATAACAGCATAAGTGTACCATATACTGTCATCTTCAAAGGAGCAGTTTTACTGTATAAAAATTGGTTTAGAACATAGTAAGGACAGTTTTTGTACAAACATTTTTACAAAACCAAATTACTTAAAATCAAGACCATTTTAAATATGAATCATTCTACATGTTTTACTCATAAAATCACTTTTCTCAGTGATATAAATTAGGAATACTGCAACATTTTTAAAGCTGGCATCCATATACTATTCAAATGCACACACCAGAAATGCTAAGATGTTAGTTCTTAGAGCATTTCATGTTCCCTTAACAGTCACATTTATACCTGCCAAATATATAGTCACTTAGATTCCTAAAGGAGCCACAGTGACCTCCCATGGCCACTTCAGAAATCCTTGTCAACTCTTTTTTCTGTGACATTCCTCACAAACTAATAAACTTACAAGGTGGAACAGTTGTTAATTCTTGGTCCTTCTATCCCAGGAAACTACAGTATTTCTATTTTAAATGTTTATAATAAACATAGCCTTCACACAAGCTAGCTCCTGGTCACAAAAAGTCGTGTCTCCTTTCTGATTTAGCAAGAACCTGTTCCAGAATGCTTTAGAGAACTGTTTTCTGTCAGCCAATGAGAGACAATGTTAATAGATGTTCAACAGATGTTCAGTATTAGGCTTTGAGTTTTGGGAGAACAAATCGATGCTGACTCAAAGTCCAAATGAGAACACAGGAAAAGCTGCTCAGAGACATCTGAAATGTGTGTCGAGTTCACTGGTGTACAAAGCCCCAAACATTGTAAAAAGAAACCAAGTGTAAGAAAAGAACCCAGAAGTCAATTAGGTGCCTTCTTCCACTGCTCTGAAGGAATATAACAAACAGGAACAAAACTCTGTCTTGTGAGTCATGAGCAACACAAAAATCACAGCAGTGACTGTCTCTCACCTGTAGCACATTAATCAACACTTACATTCATCTACTGCTTATAAATCCTCTCTGTTATATCCAACTTTCTTCCCATTAAGTGACTCTTCTGTGTTTGGTGCCAGCCATGTGAAATACACCTTCACTGGATCACTATTCCAATGCTTGTGAAATGATACTGGAATCTGGTGAGCAAGGTAGTCTTTTGGGTAGTCCATCGGCCTGGCCTGAGGCAGAATAAAGCAAAACAAGCCCACTAATAGTCAGTGATGAGGGGTGATTTCAGAACAAGGCAGGATCATCGTTCAGTGCCTGCTGTACTGTAACAAAGCAGTGTGGCATCAACAAAATGCACAAGATGGTAACAAAGTGGGGTTTATCTCATCCTATAAATTATATCTACACTCTGTTCTGTAGAAACCGCCCCCAGAGAACAGTTCTTGGAATACTTTTACATTTTGTATCTCTACTAATGAGATCTCAGAATAGTAAACACTGAATCAAAAAAAAATTGGATGAATAGAAAAGACAAATTTAGTGAAAAATTTCATAGTCAGTTCTCTACTTCCTGAAAAAAAAAAGTATTGTGGTACAGGGGTCTTAGAGGACTTAGCACAAGTATTCAAAGCATGGGACTCCTAATTCTGTTTATTTTTTTTTCAATGTTCCCACCTCTGATTGCATTTTTTTGTAGCATGTAGACACAGGGGAACTGAAATGTCTCATAAACTATTAAAGCACTGCAGTAATCCATGCTTTGTGAATATTCCCCTTTGCCTAATCAGACTTGTTCTGGGGAGAAGTGAGTTACAACAGCAGCATCTTGGTTACCACTATTACACATCGATCGTGTCTGCAGTATTTATGAGCTTGCAGTGTTTATTGAGTCTCATGTGTATACTTAAAATAGTGAAATATATTTTAAATAGCAGTAAAAGCAGCTGTCTGACCTGATGGAAGAGTGGGCTATGTGTTATAGGAACTCCTAAGCCACTGTAACACATGCCAAGGACCATGTCATCCGGAGCGTCCGTGCTGTAACACCGGCATTTACTAGCAAGTAGTTTCTCAACAGCTATTCTGCTGAAAACCATCCTGAACAAAACAGCAAAAAAAAGAAAATTCAATGACTACTAGAGAAGTTAAATGATTGTACTTAATAAATATTATTAAATGATATCAAACTGCAAGACAAAACATAGCCCTTTGGTATCACTTATCTGAAATTTCAAAATTGGAGAAGTCAGTGCTGACAAGTAATGCAAGAAACATTTTTCTCAAAGATAATTACTTTATACAATGAAGATTAATTATACCAATTATGTCAGTTGTTATTATTCAAAAAATCCCTTAGCTAGCCACCACTTTTACCACAGCAGAGAATTCCTTCTAAGCTTGGCCAGGGCTTTAAAGGAGTATTCTATCTTGCCCAAATGTATTGTCCAGTTAGTTATTTATCATGTAGCAATAAAATGAACTCTCAACCTGAACACACGTTCCTTGAGTCCTCCGTGTATGGATCATCTGACTCACAGTTCATGTAAGTTTCTGTAACATCTAGTGTGTGTAGGGGACTCTCAGGGGGTTGTACAGCCTTGAAGCAGCCTAAAGCCCTGACTCTGGAGACAGCCTGTGGGAGCTCAGCCCCGTGCTGTCCAGAAGCCACAGAGCAAACAGGGCAGTGCTGCAGCATGCAAAGAAACAAACCCTGAGGAACTGGGAGTCACCTCTCCAACGTTACACCTCGTCTATGTGGAGACCCTTCCTCCTTAACCAGGACATTGGCCAAGGTCACTTTGCTAGGACTGAGAGCCCTCATCTGGAGAGGTCAGTGAACATTTAGCATGCTCTATTTATTTTGCTAACGTGGGTGATTAACTGACACGTGTAATAATTAGCGTGCTTTCTAGTTTGCTGCATTCATGCATTGTTCCATGGTATCTGAAAACCTGCATTAGTAGGTCATTAGATCTGTCAATGATGTCCAAATAAAGTGTTTGCTTGAGCCTTACAGTTAAACCTGAGTGAAGTTCAAATAAATAATTTACTGAAACCTTGCAGTCTGGTCTCTTTTCACCATACTCTGCTATACAGAGTTACCACAAGTGAAAAATGTTCCTTGAAGCCACTGCAAGGCTCTTCTGTTCATCTTGACTTCCTTGTTCATCTAAGTATCAACCAGAGCCTGAGGCTGTTAGATCCTTATCACTAAAATAAGTTATTCAATAGACCAGAAACATGACAATGTCTTCAACAGCTCAGGGGATATACTTTTGTCTAGTATTTGATAGTTTGCCTTTTCTGAAGTAACCTCATGCACCCACTTTTTAGTTACACTGAAAAGATTCACATTCTGAAATCTACATGGCTTCATGAGCTTACTCCTAGATGACAAATCTGCACTTGACACTGGGACAATGCAAAGCTTCTACAAATACTGAATGTAATGTACAAAGACTGATCTGAGAATAGTCAGATTAAAGCTGTGAAAGACTCCATGACTACCACTGCAACTTTGGTCCTCAGCACCAACTGTATGGATCTCTAACTCTGTTCCCAATGGGCTGCACAATTTCTTTCTAGTTAGGACATTTGGGTCTGTGGGCATAGTTATATTTTAATAGCACTAGGAAGTATCACTCTTTCTGTTGAAACCAATTTGCATTGCAATTCAAAACATTTAAAATCAATTACCCTCCTCCACCAGTGATGTAACTGTATCCTCCTGTTCCCAAGCCATACCCATAACGCTCTCCAAGAAATACTGGTTCATTTGGGTCATAACAGCTGAGCAATTTTCGGAGTCTGAAGATACTGTAATATGAAAATCCATTGAAAATAAAATCAAATCATGTACACATTCTTTTTGAAACAGACATTGGTGGCCTGAATGGCATTCTAGTAATTACCATCAGGGGGGCTGAGTTCGGGACTGGTTTTGTACATATTTGTATATATTACATTATTAGTATTATTATTTTAATTTTCATGAAGACTGTTCTAGTTTCCTTTTCTAATCTGTAAGTCTCTCTCCCTTATTCCTTTTCCCCGCTGGGGAGGGAGGGGGTTAAAAGAGTGTCTGTTATTGGTCTGGGGGTTGCCCTGGCCCTAAACCCTGACAGTAATATGTGTTTATGACTGCATTATAACACTAATATCTATAGCTTCTATCAACTGACAAGATTACATTGTTTTTAGAATCAGGTAAGGAATGAAGGAAAGAAACAATGCTTTTTCCTTACAGGAATGTAGAGCTACATAAGCAATAAAACAGCTGTATGTCTCCAATACAGAAGAGATGAATATTGCTAAACCTTCTACTGACATGAACAGTGGTAACTCCTGAGTACTGTAAGAGGTACCTTATCAGCGTGTCATCATCCACTACAACTAACCAAGGAGTTCTCAGAGACCTATGATACAAAAACCTTTCCAAAATGGCAAAAGTTTTCCCACAGTGACCTAAACAGAAAGAAATAACAGAATATGCATTTCAATAACATCAGATTTTGTAAGAAACAATGATGCATAAATTAAATCAATATTTACCATACTAAACAAAACATTCTGGAAATGACTGCCAAAATATTGTAGATGCAGGTTTATATCACATCCTTTGTTGTGATGAATGGTGTTTGTACAAAGAGTCCCATTACAACCATTGCTTACTTTTTGATAACAGGCTTTTGAAGCACGCTGAAGCATGGGAATTCTTTGAATTATGGAAACCTGAAAAATAAGCTTTATTCCAGCTCTCCTGGGCAAACTGCTAATGTCAATTTAAGAAACTGTAAAATTTGCAGATAAGGCAGAAGCATGTCTTGCAAAATACTCCAAGACATTTCCATAGTTTTTCATGATGCATCAGGCAGCTCCACTGCTTTTATGTATTTAATTCTACATCAATGTACTGTGCTCATCACTGGCAACTCAGGTCCTTATAACCTCCTCCATGGGGGGGTATTAGCATTTATCACAAGGCTATAATAAAGCAGAAAGTAAAACAGCGTTTATGAGCAGCTGAGAAGGGAAACACCCTTGTTCAGAATAAGCAGGAAAAGAGAAACAAGAAGTTTCAGCCTTCTGCTGAATCTTCTTTAGGTCTCAGAAAAATCTAATTGCAAACATGGTTTATTCTTCTAGTTTACAACTGATTGTTTACAGTAATTATTGTTGTCAGTATAACAATTACTAACAAGGATTAGAAATAAGGATAGGATGATATATTTGAAGCTACTTCCAGATAAAGTAATTTTTTAGAAAATGCAGTGCTTCTTAAGAAATTAAGGAAGTCCTGGTTCTGCCAGTGTTGTGAAACAATGAACTTATGAACTTAGTGCAGACTGATAGAAGAAGCTCTAAAAAATTAAACCCAGGATTTCTACACTATATTCCATCACAAAATATGGACTACAAGTAGTACTGGAGCAAACTCAGCACAATTTGTTTAGTTTAGAACACTAGTAGCCCATAAATCCCACTGCCTCCCACAGCAATGCTCAAAGGCCAAATGTGGAGGGTGCCTTCCCCCTCCTGTGACTAGACTCCTGGGTATGGCTTCCACAGATGGTCCTCACAGGCCCAGCAGGTCTGCTGCCTCCCAAAGATGCGCCATGGCTGTCCACTGCACCCGTGTAAATGGAAATCCCTGCCTCTTCTCTCTGCTGTAGACTGAGCAGAGACTATAAGCCTAAACCCAACAGATTAAATAAAAGCAAACCCCCTCAATTTAATAAACTCCTGGAAGCCACCATATCCCTAACTTTTTACTAGTCAAACACAGAGCAAATTAATTTAAATCCACACTCTTTGAATCTTAAAATTTAGTTTTTGTGCCTAATTCCAGACATCTGGATATTAGGGGAAAATTTCTGACTGGAAGAGTAGTCAGACACTGGAACAGGCTGCCCAGGGAGGCCACCATCCATAAAACACACCACCTTTGCAGAGTTATCAGCACAAAGCTAACAAGAGTGAATAGCTCACCTCTGTCAGTATTGGGTATGCCTAAATCTATGGTAGGAATGGAGATGTCTGTGTAATCACTGTAGTATTCAATAAGGGCAGCTTCTCTTTCCCAAGTCTGCTTTACAACTGGTACTGCAAAACAATCATTGACATTGAAACACAAATCATTTGACTGAAATAAGGACAAAAGCATCTGTGCACCTTGTTAACTGACATACTCCTTTGCAGGGTAATGAAAATGTAAATACAGCATCATGTTTCTACATGCACATTCTTTTTTCTTTCCTACAATATTCAGAAACGATTTAAACTTTTTATGAAAGACATTCATGACAGTTTTATTTACAATAAAATAATTTTCTTTCAAAATACAACTATAGTTTCATTCATATTGCATTGAAAACTGGGATGTTTACATTTATGCTAACCAAGGTATGGAATTCAGTACTTTTACACTTGCTAAGGCAGATTTTATAGCACTCATCAGTACAACCATTAGAGATCAATCATTCATCCAGTACTGAAACTGTCAAATTTTAAAAACAGCACACCCAACTGCAGGGCATATAAAATAATCTGAGTCCAAAACAGACCAAACACACCTTCTGAAATACTACATTTGTGTTATATACATCCTCTGACAAGAAACATCACATTAGTGCTCAAAAGGACCTCTCTCTGGAGACACACTCACAGAAGGATGTTTATAAATAAACATTTAAATTTATAAATAAACATTGTTACCTGACAGAAACATCACATTAATGCTCAAAAGCACCTCTCTCTGGAGACACACTCACAGAAGGATGTTTATAAATACCATACAATCAGTTCTGATCCCATGGAGATTCTATTCGCAAGAGGATTGATTAATGTTTCTCTACAAAAGCAATCCTTTTCTTACAGTTTTGCAATTTCTCACAATCATCTAAAATTGATCACACCAAATGATGTTATGAATGTTTAAATTATATCCAGAAGTGAATAAATTATGGGTAACACAAAAAAAGCCTAGTGCCCACAGGGTGTTTGGAAGAGCACTGTGCAAACATTTTGTCCCAAGAGCTACATAGATAGCATATATCAAATTGGCTTGTAAACATTTATTTTATAAACTATACTGCATAGAACTACTACCTTGACCAACCAACAACTTACTTCTGTCACCATGAAATTTCTGACATGTTTTCACAGCAACAAAAATATCTTCCTTTTTCACTGGCTCTCCCTGTATGAGCAGAATAAAAAATAATTTTTAAATTGCAGGCTCTGCTTGTAACATTTTATAGAATATGCATATCCATATATATAATAAAAAAACCCCAACATTTTTATTGTATAGCACATCAAGTAGAATTAGTATTACACTAGAAAATACACTTTTGTCTCTCAAAAAAAGGCCATGTCATTTAATATTCCTGAAATACCATTACTGAGTTTTTTCCATTGATGTAATTAAGTAAAACATCCATCATTAGGAAAAAAAATTACTAGCATGGTAAGATTAAATGCTATATAGAAATGCTTCTGGTTAGAAATCTTGACTGTAATATAGTAATTTAACCACTTTTATGTGTCTTCCTTTTTGGCATGTGGAATTTTGCTGTCCTGGAAGCATAAAACACTTTCTGGCCTCTAGAAACACTTAACACATAGTATTATAAATGTATGCTGGAGGTGGAAGAAATGGGTGGTACTTTAATACACCAGTTACTATATTACATTTTATCTTCAGCCTCAACAAGTTTTAGATTCCCATCTGTGAGAAAAAGATGACATCTCAGTATCTCACAGGAATGTAAGGAGAAACACCTTATAGATGATGAGCTATCCAACACTGTGGTAGAAAGTCCCATTAAATCATATGCAATACCCATTTGCCAGGAAACAGCCTGTGCCACGAAAGGCTGAAAGCATGGCCAAAAACAGAACTGATTTTTTTTTTCTTAAGGTTTGGAATTTTTCAAGTCAAGTTTTATGCATTTTAGTACAAATGTTACCTTTACTAAGCAAGTGGTGTTCAAAACACAGTACTTACACACAGTGGCAGAAAATTACTGAATGTTGTTGCACACTGGTCAGCTTTATGAGAGTTCACATCATCTGTGCAGAGCTCAGGCACTGGAGTAAGATGTGGCCCTTCCCCTTTCTGCCAAATATACAGGGCAATCTATCAAAACAGAGAACACTGATATTAGCAATGAAACCAGATAAAAATGCTGAGGACATACATACAAAGAAATCATACCACATGAGAAACTCACAGCAAAACTGACAGATATGGGATGCTGTGGAAGTTGATTAACTAGCTGCATGCCCTACTTGCTCACATTTCTAGAGCAAACATGTAGGTTTTTTCTGTAAAAGAAATTCTATAGACAGGTTTCAGAATTCGTTTCCCAGAATTACAATTAGTTTCATATATTAAAGGCATGTCAAAACAGCAACTCATCTTGTAACTTTCATTGGAAGTGGTATTTATATTCAAAGTAAACAAAAATCCTTATTCTGTTGCTCTTGTCAACATTATTTTGATAATCTGAAATAGCTAGGCCTGTTTCATCCTGTGTGGCAATTTTCAGCCTTTTCAAATAGACCCATTCTCTGGTGATATACTTAAAATGCTCAAAAACAGTAATGAAACTCTCAGAAGCTATAAAGTATGTTGAAGGATAACCTAACAGTTTTGCTATCCTAGAGTAGACTCTTGTCTATTTTAAATGCAACAACAACAAAAAAAGCCAGCAAAAGTTTAGACAGAAAAAGAAAGAAGCAAACTGGTTATGTCTGAAGAATATCAAAAAACCCCATAGCTCTGTATTTACATCCAATTAATAATAAAAATAACATTTCAATCTGTACATCATGACATATCAAGAACGCTTAGACTTGCCCAACATTTCACTTTTACACTGCTTACAACTTTGCCAGAATAAGTATCAAGGCAGGAAAATTCTAGTTTCCAAGAGTTCCTCTTCTAGCAAATCACAGAATCACAGAATGTCAGGGGTTGGATGGGACCTCTGGAGAACATGGAGTCCAACCCCCCTGCCAGAGCAGGGTCACCCAGGGCAGGAGTAGATCATGTGTGTTTGGAATGTCTCCAGAGAAGGAGACTCCACAACCTCTCTGGGCAGCCTGTTTCAGTGCTGTCACCCTCAAAAAAAAATTTTCCTCATGTTGAGGCAGAACTTCCTGTGTTCCAGTTTGAGACCATTACCTCTTGTCCTGGGATCATTAAGCTATTACTAAGAAGGTATAATATTCCCTTGTCCCCCATGTTCAGGGAAAACTTGGCACAAACCAGGACCATTGAGTATGGTCTGGACAAGCCCAAGTCAACCAAACCAGTTAAAGACTTCTAAGTTATAGATTATTATTATTATTATTATTATTTTCCTGACCATCACTTTAGGTTTCAACATCCTCAGAAAATCCCAAGTACCTGCACACAGCCATTTCAGTAACTTAGAGGGAATAAAATGGAAATGCTATTTTATCACAGGCCCTGTTAGGACTGCAGACCCCTGCAGCAGCTGGTACAGGGCTGTGTTTTGGATTTAGTGTGAGCGTAACAGTGATAACACAATGATGGTACAGCTGTTGCTGAGGAGCACTGATCCTAAGGCCAGGATTTTTGTGTTTCCCATGTTGTGCCAGTGTGCAGGTGCACAAGAAGCTGGGAGGCAGCAGAGCCAGGACAGCTGACCCAAGCTAGCCAGATGGATATTCCCTGCCATGGAACGTCAGGCCCAGTATATCAACTGGGGGCAGCTGGGCAGGGGGTGGATTGCTGCTCAGTCCATCAGCTGAGGGTGAGCAACTGCATTGTGCAACTGCTGTCAACACACAGATGGCCCTGGCATGACAGATGAGTTCAACAAAACACCCATGGGAAAGGCTGCTCTGTAGGGAACAAAACCCACGTAGGCATGAAGGGCAGTGAAGAGAAATACTGTTGATAGTGCCTGGAGCTGATGAGGTGGGTGTAAGGGACCTGTAGCATGTACACACCCATGGTAAGTAGCAGCTCATGAACACACGTACATCTCCAAGGTCATCTTTCAGCCTTGTCACCACATTTACATCACAGGGTGTAAGTGGTTCTTGACCCTGCCTTGTAGCTGGAGGACTCAGATAAAAGCAAGGCATGTGGTTTCTAGAGAGCTTCCAGTGCATTTCAAGACTGTGTCCATTCAGAATTAATGGGTATCACGTGTCCCAGCAAAGAGGCAATGCTGCTGCAGCAGCAGAGTACTTCACAATCATAACACCACATTAATGATTTATGTCAGTTTATAACGTGCTAAGAATTCCCACTAAATAATAAAACCTTTAGGAGAAAGCCTTGGAACGGAGTGAAGCTACATATTTCAGAAGAGAGGTTAGAATGCAATTTTGGGTTATAGAAGAGGATGACAGAATGTTTCTAAACCAATGGAAATGGATTTACAATAAAAAGGACCAAAAAAAAAATCTTAGTCCTAGTTCAAATCGAATGTTCAATTCTAATCCAGTTTTAAATAAGCATCAGGGAATATGCTACACAATGTGCAGTTACAAAATGTCTGAAAAACATGCTGTAAGTGAGCAGCAGTGTGACAAACAACCTTTGCCATACTGGTACAGTAAGATAGGCTTCATGATATAAAAGTGATATCAATGTTATGGATATAAGAAATAGGGACTTGGAAAGCATTAAGTTGAAAAAAACCCAGATACAGAGAACAATAAAACACCACAGACTAGAGGTGCATGGACTCTACCAAATTAAAACATTTCTAAAAGCATTCATCATCCCTCATAAATGTAAATAGTACACACATTTATTAAAGATCACAGATTATATCCTTTGATTTGTTGTCAATCTTGATTCATACAAGAAAGATGTTGAGATAAAAATGATTTAAGAAGGAGAAGATGGTGATTTATAAAATCAGTGAGGGGGAATGGAACTTTCTCTAGGGAGACATGAGACTGTGCAGAGCTGCAGGTCTGAAGTAGGTTATCAATGGTTGAACTTTTAGGAACATCTACTAAAAACTGTTATTTCCATTATTATTTATCACCATTCAATCACACAGATTTGAGACCATTTTCTCTCTCATCACATCACTGCTTACCTCATGCTTTAAATCTATTGTGAAGTCTGACTTGAGTGGTTCACTTTTCAGTTTCTTTGCAAGCCTGTATGATTAAAGATGAAGAAATTTACTCAAAAAATAATATCACTAGGGTATGCTCCAAGAAACAACTTACATTACTTTTTTATATGACTTTTTCTTTTCATCTGAGCACAGTGTGATATTAATATTAGTTTTCAGCCCACACATCCTGATATATTCATCCTGCCCAAGAAGAAAATTCTCATCTGGAGTAGATGGAGAGTCTAGCATAGTATCTTCATCAGATTAAAAGCAGCAGTGAATTTGAAGCTCAGTATTGATTAGCATCTCAAACTCCTGACAATATTCTGTGTATTCCACAGCACGGTATTTCAGCACCCTCCATTTCTGAAATCAATCCTTACTACAGCAAGATCATGCAACTTCTAAAATCTATGAACTTGTCATTTGAAAACTAAGCATCTAATCTGAAAAAAAAATAGTAATAAAATCTAGGTTATCTCAATAGCATGAGTAACACTTCTAGAGGGCAAAGCAGTTACTCTAAGGTCCAAGAATGAAACTGCTGTGTAGAGGGGAGAAGACATTTTTTAAATGACAGAGAGATGGTACTGAACTAGTTGAAGTAATATTGGACAACTATTAACTACCTGACATGATGTTAGCTTTCAGAAAGGCAGAGTGAAGCAAAATAAAGCCTGTAACACAGCAATGACAAAGAAATCTCTTCTGTGGCCTTGTTTGCTAATGAACTCTTACAGTGACACTCAGAATGAGAAGCACAAGGAAGCAATGGGATTTTATCACAGGAGTGTTTTCTGGGTAACTTTACAGTGGGAGCACGAGGCCTTGTAGGCAAACCCAGAGCTAGTTGTGCACGACTGCGCCTGGCTGAATGCCTGCTTATGCACCTCAGATCCCCAAACTAAGGCAGACTTACATGCACCAGCAGGGATGCCGGTAACAGAGGTGGCAGCAGAAAAGGCTCTGCAGTTCAATCCCAGAGCAGCCCAAGGGCATCCCAAGCTGCCTGACACAGAAAAGCTGCCAGCAGCAGCTTCAGCCCAAAGACAGCTCAAAATGAAAATCTGACTTCTCGTGGTCTGCAGTAAGACCTTCAGCTGTACTGCAGGAACACCTCCAATTTTTGAGAAAATATTAATCCATATGAAATCATACCATGTTAAATTAATATTGATTAGCATCCAGGAAAACTGTATAAATTACACATATTTATTTACTACCAATAAACAAGAAGTGAGTAAAAATACAATTCTTACTTGTTAACAAGTGGAATACTAAGTGCCCAACCAGCAGCAAAATCTGGAAATTTAAAGGCTGTAGGATTTTCAGCAAAGGCATAATGGTGAATTATGGTAGATTCTTCATCATATAATGCTTTACCTAAAAACCACTCCTGTAAAGGAATATAGTAAACAATTTTGTTCATCTACAGCATCCTTTTAGCGAAGATGACGACTGCATTCATGCTGAATACAGCAAACCTGGAAACAAAAACAAGGGAAGCATATTGTTCACAATAATCTGAACACAAACTGTACTTGGCAAGAACTGAAACAAAAAGGCAGTTCTCTGCATTCAAACACACACTGTATTGTCAAAGTCCAGCATATGCCCTGGATTTCACCTCTTTCTCTTTGGGGAACACTGAACACCAACATCATAGGAGGTTTGCAGTTGGAAGGGGTCTCCTGAGATGGTCTGGTGCTGCTGAAGCAGGGTCAGTCACAGCAAGCTGCCCACAGCTCTGCCCAGTCATGTCTGTAATTCACTGCACAACCTTTCTGGGCAACCTATTGCAGTGCTTGGCTGCTCAAGCTGACTGCTGACGAGCTAAGACACTTAAAAGCACTGCAGTCAGGAACCTCATATAAATCCACTTTGAATTTCCATCTGTCTAGCCTCTTTTACACTAGAGACCTTAAAAAGCAAGTACAGTTTAATTACCTTGATCTCCAAAACAGTTACATGAAGAATGTCCCAACTAAGCATTTTTAAAGTAAAATATTAAGTAGCAATGTTATTATCAGAGTTTTCAGTAACAGTGTTCAAGAATTTGTTACTCTGCTGTGAGAATAATTAACAGACATAAATACTACTTCTTTAACATTACTGTTAGTTGTCTTAATCTTCCTGTTTGGAATGGATCTAAAACAAGTATACCCCTCAAGTTTTTGCAGAATAAAGACTGTGATGAAGGGAAGAAAGAATGCAAGTACACATTAAAACTGCTTTTCAGGCCTACAAGTACAAATGATGGATTGGAATTTTCATTCTTCTCAATGGTTGTATTAAATGTTTAGAGTGTGAAGTTTTTTACATTATGACAGTAACTCAGGCTCTGCTTTTTCCTGTCAATTTATCCCTTCCTGAGAATTCACTACCAAAATGGATTCAAAGTTAGGCCAACTGTTTCTTTGCAAGAGATTACCTTTCTCCATACTCCCTGCCAAATTTGATTTTCCCCCTCCTTTAAAGGGTCAAGATAAATAATTTACACAAAATTCAAGAAAAAAAAAAGGAAAATATTCAAGCAAACATCCAGCCAAAGTCCCCCAGTGTAATCTAAGAGGATCTGTAGTCTCTGCAGCCCTGTTTCTAACTCTAAGTAGATGTAGCTGTACAGACTGAGCTGTATTCTGCAGCTCCCCAGAGCTGGTGGTGAGTGATGAGTGAGATTTGTTCTGGTCCAACTCATCTCAAATGTTGTGACTGATGGGCTGTTACTGTATATAAGGAGTCAGTTATGGACTAACATGATGATTACCATGTACAAAAGCAAAACATTTCATTTTACTTTGAATGCATGTTGGAATCTAATTTGTTATTGTTATAGAATTTGCACGTGATGCTAAGGAGAGTATCATTAAAACTGGCATTAAGGGCAGCACCTAGAGCAACATCTTTTAATGTTTCTATTCTGAGAGAATCAATTAGGAGCAGGAGATTCTGAAACAGAAAGAGATATTCCAAAGTCTTAAGTGTATTGTCAGACACTTTGAAGACAGTGTGTTTAAAAATGTAAAATCTCCTAAGTTATTATATTACCATTTTAGAAAAAAGTATTGAGAGAAAATGCAACAAGGACATGTGCCTGCAAAAGAAGTAAATATGCTACAGTGAGACTTGAAGCAGAGTTCAATACTCAGCTGAGGTAACAACAAAGTGGCAAAACACATTTCACACAGGAGATTTGGTTTCTGTTATCCTAGACAAAGGGCAGACATCAAGCTGAATTCTAAACATTAACAGCTTTCGTGGCAGTTCCACTGCCAAATTTACTTTGTTCCTTGGTGACTGCATTTTCCTTTTGTTCTGAAGGTCTTTTGGTGGTGTTTCTTTTCCAGCAGGTAAAGAAAACTGTCTTGTCACCCAGACAGATCAGAAAGAGAATGCAAATAAAATGTCCTGCTGTATTAGATCAGAGACAGTCAGTCAAACTAACATTGCTCCTTCTGTCTGATAATAATCAGGACTCATGACAAACAGGAAAATGGGGAGGGCACACAGCAGACCATTCTCATCTTTTACTGATGCTACACCATTTTCAGGCTACTCACAGAAGGAATCTTTTCTATGCTCAATTTAAAACATTAATAGCTCTCCAACAGCTGGACAGGTGCTCATACTGCTTCATGTTAAATGCAGTGATTCCCCTCAGCCTCAGCAACAGAAATCCATCCCCCTATTTTAAGCTGTCTGGATACATCTTTTCCAGCGTTTGGATCTCTGAGCCAACCAGGCAGTGTTATAAAATTAAATTCTGGACCACAGAAACTATTCCATAACTACAAATTCTAAAATCATGCATTTATATATTATATGTATATTTATGTATCATTTTGCACATTAGAAGATTCATTTAATCTAAAAATCCATTTGAGCACATTAAAAAGAAAAATAAATATCCAAATTCTTACTTCACCTTAGACTTGTCAAATCTTCCAAGTGTTTCCAGCAGCTTTACAACTTGTATTCTTGTATCTTCTTCACAGAAGAAAATCCATGAGGAGTTCCTACCGTAGGTAACAGAGAAGCTAACACAAGAAAATAACATTTTACTTGATAAACTGGATAATTAACAGAATGATAGATTCAACTCACATTCCCCAAATGGAACTACTTTGCAATCAATTATTCATTCACACAGAAACAGAAATTTTACTACTTAGAATTACACATCAAAGAACTACTATGAAGAGATAAAAGATACTGCCTGTCCTGCTGTTTGTATGGCACTAGTTATTCCAAAAAGAAGGGAACAGATACAAAAGAAGAATGTCCACTCAAAAATGTATGGGTTCTACAGGTCTAATAGCCACCTGTGAACTCAGAAATTTATAGACAGCATCTTAAGTTCTCTTCCTCTCTGTACTTAACAGAAATCCCACTGTTGGGCATCCAACACCACTGCAGCAATCATGGAAATGCTGACTTCCTGACTCCTGCAGAAAATCCTCACTCCTTACTTCTCTGCTCTTCCTCCCAGCTTAATTCTTCCACTATTTAACAAAAAAAAAAAAAAAAAAAANTTACCCGTAAAAAAAAAAAGAAAAAAGCTTTAAGCCATGGTATCCTAATGGAAATTTTAAAAAATCCAGTTTTTAGTTGTCCACTTTCCTCTGCATAGCTTTTACATTGGCTTAATTAAACAAATCATGGGAGGAGAGAGAAAAGAAAATGAGTACCTATAAACATCACGGATTTCTTCCTCTACAGCATTGTCTATTGAAAAGATCAGCAACAGAAATAAACGAACAGAACTTGTCAGCAAAAACAAGCAGAAAAGGGTAACAGGATCATTTTTGTTTTACAGGGAACAGTATTTGCCAAAAAAACAAACCAAACCAAACCAACAACCCCTGAGAACATGTGGCTTGTAATCACATGCTAGAAGCACCAGATAGTTGCCAGGTGCTAACCTAGTCTCCCTTCAGAGACACTGTGAGCAATAAAAAACAGAAGCCCTAAATAGGTATTATCACCATTTTTTAATTAAAAAAAATATTTATCCATTTGGTCAAGTCATCTGAAAGGGCAAAAGTTGTTACACTGTGAGAAGTGGGGACCAAACAGACAGAAAATACACATTTCAAAATGGCATTTCTTTTGACTAGCTTATGTCCCTAATAATTTTGAGACTCACAACAGACTGAAGAAGCTAGTTTTTCAGTTACATCACATTGTTGTTGTTCTACTTAAAACAGCTTTCTCTGATTTAATGAAATTTAACAAAATTCCTTTGGAAAACCAAAAAGCATCAAGTAAGAAAGAAAGAGAGAAGATTGCAACTCTCATTCAGAAACTTTGCTTCTGAAAAAAAGAGTGGTCTGAGTAATTAATATTTCCATGCTTGGTTACAAAAAATTCTGAAAATAAGTGGCATTCATTACACTTACTCTCTCATTAATGGCAATATTGTCCAAGCACCTTCATGCCCATCAATCTGATGAAGAAGCAGAACTGTAGGTAATTCCTTTAAGAAAAATAAAAATATTCCCATTACACTTGAATTCTGTGCACCTTTTTTTTTCTAAACACCACCTAATCCTAAAAAAAAAGTAAACCAAACCCAAACAAACTACTCAAGACTGACTACTCAAGAATGATTACTTAAGATGGTACAAATTGAGATGACCTGCAATTTAAGGAAAGTACTTCTTCCAACTCATTAATTCTTAATTCTCTATTAGATATAAAGCTAATACACATCGAGGTAAATGTTTTTTATAGGTCCTGTGTAACCAATTAAGCCAGACATCATTCTCATTTCTTTACCATATCATAAAATCCCATCCTGTAAAGAAAGACTCATAAAGAATGTAGACTGTGAAATGTGTATTATCTAAACATACCTTTTCAAGATCGGCAGCCTGTTTTAAAATATCTCTTTTTAGATCTTCTGCTCTCTTGGAATGGAAAGAATTACTTTGACTCTGGATGATAAATACAATTTCTTTCAGTTCTGTGAACCAGAAAATAAGAAGACTGAAAGACAGCAAAAGTTATTTTTAGTTTTTCTCCAAAGCTAGTGAGACCCTAGGTGTGGTGGGGCAATCTATTTCACAGCAAGCTATTTCTTTTATTATACATTTCATGAAATAGTGAAAAGGCATAACTTAACATGCACCAAAAAAAAAGTCCAAACCAGTCCTTTTAAGAATTTTCATGAACACATAAAAGCATGACATGACTAGATCTGCAGCAACAAAGAAATTGATGCCCACAGTCAACAGCAGTAACCTTCCTGAGTGTGCTCATTCTGCAGTACACCAGCACTCCTCAACACCAGAGCTCAAAGGTGCTACCAGACAGCAGCATTTCCCTTCCCTAGGCAATGCATGACCATGACACAGAAAAGATGCTTCCTCAACAAAGAGCTCAAAATTGTACCCAGAAACAATTATTATCTACAGGATAACAATAAGGTAACACACTTTCATTTAATAGGACAGCATCAACATCTCACATGTGTCTTCACAGTGTTTTAAGGCATCATAGTTAAGGACTTTCAACAGGAGAGGAGACTGAGAAATTTGAAAGAAAATAATAAAGTAGCTTTGCAAACATTTATGGCTAGAAAAAAAAAAGTGCATATTAAACAGAACACGTAAGTCATGAAATAGCCAAAATTTCTTGATGATAGTAGACAGAATTATCCCACACCACTTTTGAAAGATAAGAAAGCCTGTCAGATTTGCACCTTTCAGAAGCAGAACACTGCAGAGGACGAGAAGGTTAAAGGAACAGGGAAAAGACAGATGCCCTTTATGGATTCTGAACAAGTCTGAGCTATTGCTGTACAACTCACTCAAGAGCATAACTCTGTAGCAATCAAGCATCAGCTCAGGAGATCTGCACACTATTGCACTTTCTTTTTGCTTTGCCAGACAGGTGCTATTCAGGAATGTGTGCGGACAAGGAAACTCGGAATATAACAAAATGGGATGTGCAAGTCAATGACTAACTCATTACTGCATAAAGAGGAAGGAGAAAAAAATTATTAATTTTTGCCCAGTGTTCAAGAACATGAGCAGAGGACTTGTGGGGATGGGGGAGATTGAGAACTGCCACTGCTAGAACTTGAGTATCACACTGGGGGTGCAGAAAGTGAAAGACTGCCCCTGCAGGGAGGAGAGGACAGGGCAGGTGACCCCACACTGACCAGTGAGGTGTTCCAGCCCATATGTGTCATATCCAGCATAGAAAGCTCTGGGATCCGGAAGGTCTCTAAGCTGGTTTATTCAAATAAAAACTTCTGAAAAATTTAAAACAAACATTTCAGGCAGAAAAAAGAGGAAAAAGGTCCTGTAAGAAATACATTGCTGCTGCCTGATAACCTTTCCCTACTAGCCAGAATTTAAAGCATTCACCTAGGATGCAAGGCACCTAAATTCTCATCTGTGAGGCAGCCTGGGCTTGAGTACAGATCTCTGTTCTTCTAAGTCAGACTCTTCACTTCCAGGCTGCAACTGTGTTCTGAAGCAGGCTTTCCCCATACTCTTCTATTGCTCTAGAAATAGAGAAAATATTCCTGAGCATCCCCATTACCTAACTCTGCTCAAACAGTGGGTATCTAGAACCTTGTCTCCTGTTTTACTTAAAACATGCTGTTCTTTCCACACAAACTTCCCTCACTAATTCCTAGAGTTAAAATGCAGCACTAGGCCAGGAAGGATATGCAGAGGATACCACTGTAAAAAAAAATAATAATTTAGATCCTTTCAGAATATTGCAGATATTCACAGATCAAAGCAAGTTTAACATCATCACATTGGCAAGAATCAAATCAAAAGAATAGAAAGCCTCAAGACTACATCGTCCTTCTTCTCTCATTTAACATACATGTTAAACAAGTTAAAAATAAAAAGAAAAAACCCCAAACAAATGCCCCCTTCCTGCTCAAGCAAAAGCCAGTAGATAGTCTTGTGGTAAAGGAATGACTCGACCTACCTTGGATCTCAGTCACTCCCTGGAAGTGTCCCTCTCTCTCCACAGTGAAGACGGAATTTATAGAATTCGTTCTCCCAAGATCAATGTTTCCTTGAGCTTCCAAAGAAGGTACAATTATTGTATGCTAGCCTGAAATAGCCAGGGCCCCGCTCGAAGGAGACATTTGCTTTTGTTATTCAAGCATTCTAAAAGTGAAAATGCTGTTGGTCAGCAATACAGCCTAGCATCTGGAGACAAACACACCACCAGCAGCGTAGCTGCACTGCTCTGGTGTACAGAGCGGCAGGTCCGGCGCCCCGACAAGGTCTCCAGCTTCCTCCCGCGCCCGCCTCCCACTCATCGCTCCGCGGACGGGCCGAGCGTCCCGGGTCTCCTCCCTTCGCCTCGCCATGCCCCGGCCCCGGCCACTCACCCCGGCTGCGGTGCGGCGGGAGAAGGAAGAAGAGGTGGGCGCACGCAGCGAACAGGAGCCAGGAGCTGCAGCCGGGCTCCCGACACATCTCGTCAAGGGCCGCCGAGCCGCACGGCCGGGTGAGGAGAGGAGCACGATGCGCTCAAGCTGTCCGCCTCTGCCGCAGGAACGCGGCTCAGCGGCCTCGGGCTGGTGGCAGCGCCGCCGCCAGACCGCCAACCCGCCCGCCTGCCCTCGTTCCGTCCCTAACTCCCTTCCTTCCTCCCCTCGTTGCCTCCCGCCCTCCCGGGCCCGGCCGGCGGGAGAGGCGGAGCGGGGGCCGCGGCGCCCTCTGGCGGACGCCAGCGGGAGAGGCGGGGCGGGGGTCGCGGCGCCCTCTGGCGGGCCACAGCGGGAGAGGCGGCGCCCTGCAGACCCGAGACCTCCCAGGCCCGGCCGCTGCAAGACTCAGCTCCCCGAGGGCTCCGGCAGCTCCCACAGCCCTCGGTCTGGTTATGGAGTAAATAGCTAACCCAAAATAATACTGATATTCATAGCTCTTCAGAGCCATCCTGGATCACCCTACAGCTGTAACCAATGATGTCTTTAATCGTAATGCTAAATGATGTGCTCCACAGAAAGTCCTCCAATGTGGTTTCTAGGCCGTCCAATATAAAGATAATTTTTTTATTATTAGTTTAAATCCTCTTCTCTCACAAACAAATTTAAACATTGCCAGCCAAATGCTGTCCAGCAATGTCAGGAGCTTGACCCACAATTACAAATAGCCTAGCTCATCTCCAAAAGCAGCCCACAAAGTGTTACCCCAAAAGCGCATGTTCCCCGTCCAGACAGCTGTTCCGTAATGACTCGCGTAACCCGGAGTGGAGACGTGGCCCAGCACAAAGTACAGGCATGTAACACAAGAGGGGCACAGCCTTGACACTGTGGAGACTCCACAGCTATGAACAGCTCACTCAAAGTTAGATAAAAAATGTAGACCTGGAGCATTTCTTTTCTTTATCATACTTTAGCATACTTTCTTTTCTTTATCAATCAAAGAGAAAGGAGGGGAAAAAAACCAAGCCAAAACAAAAAAACACATGTAACACTTATAAGTGTTATACACACCGACATGTTTGTACACATACATATATATGTGTACATCTTTATACACATATGTATACATATACACATTGATATGTTTATCTGTATGCCAAGGCTTGTCTGAGACATGATGAACAGACAGGGTAAATTACAGAACAAATACTTGGCATTTCTTTGTTTCAGCTTGAATTCTCTATGAGTATTAGCATAGGCTAGGTAGATCCAAACAAGCTGGCAAAACACACTTTTCTAAGGTACTCATTATTTTTAACTTCACACTTTTCAGGTCACCCATCATAGGTGATGATGGCAAAAAATATTGCATTTATCTATGCATAGGCACAGCACCAAGCACACACTCTTTTAAAAAAGATGTTTTATTACATTATTTTCCAAAGCATGCTTAGTGTAACCTCTATTGTATTAATCTAATCTAATCTAATATATATCTAATTAGATATTTCTCATACTGCTCAGACCTAACTGTTTAGTCAGTGTATTTTCAGTACATTAGTGAAAAAGCCAAAGAAAATGATTTCTTTGCATCTGTACAGAAGATACTGATATTGGTGGGTTGGAAGTTTTTTCCTCTTTTTTTTACATGTTAAAATTTGAACAGTCTCTGAAGTGCTTGGGATATTTTCTAGTGAAAAAATGTCTTGGCTTACTGTCAGAAATTCATAAGTACATGTCATGCTAATATTGCAAGTGTTATTTTTGAAACATTCTACCAGCGTTGAAAGCACAAGGAGTCTGCATAATCTGTGCACATCTGATTAGCACTGAGTCATATAAATGATACATAATGATTTGGCAGCATATTGCCAGATGGTTTGCCATCAGAGTGAGTAGTAATAACTTCGCTTCTTCTCCTACATTTTTTTCTCCCCAATTTAAATTATATCCATTTTCATTTCTCTACTTAAAAATAATGTCCAGTTCCTTTGAATGTATATACACAGACCAGACGAACCACTGATTTATTTTTTTTTTTAATCCAGACTGCCTCCTTGCTGTGCAATCTTTTTGGTTTTTACAAGTGCATTTATTTTATTAATTGCACTTAGCTATAACAGAGTTTATGCAATCTCACTCCGTATTTAATTTAAAACTGTTCAACATTCCACTACTTCCAATAAGTGATCTACAACTGGTCACTTACATTAAATTTGTTTTGCACCATAACCTCAATGTCTGGTTTTCTTATTCAAAACTATTCTTGTGTCTAAGCAACTGAAAGAAATAAAAAGTTTTTTGAGATTCATGAACACTTACAGTCTAGTAGTACTTTAATATTCCTGAACTCAGTCATTTTCTATGTTAAAGCATTTATGGGACACTTACCTTGCTGTACTAAGTTCGTTAAATACAAAGTAAATAAAGTGCAAATGTTCTTTTTTCCTAAAATCTTTGCATTTTCCAGTAGAACATTCCAGTTAAGTGAAAAAAACACCCAGACATCTAAGTGAATAGAACTATGAAGTTTACAAGTAACCTTGTCACCATAACTTAATTTACCTTCTCCACCTTTGCAGTATTTTGTTTCAGCCTTAGTTTTGTGTTTTTCTAAATCTAAAAAAGAATGCTTAATTGACATCAGACGGTAACAGTAGTTTCCCAGAAATTAAAGTAAATGTTCAGAATTAGAATTTTTGAGGAATTCATGTCAACCTCAAAAGCAAAGCCTGCTTCATTTTAATTCACATTTTATAAGTACACAGATTTATTTGCATTTAAAAGTTACTTTTGGGTTAAACCTTATCCATAGTGTCAGGAAGAAAAAGCATCACCTCCTTGGTAACTCTGGGACTTGAATCCATGCTATGCAGTGTGTTAAAGTATGCTGATTCACAGCCAGATCTGTGAAGTCACATTAGAATTTGCCAAGTGCTGAGACTTTTGTCAGGAAGCATGCAAAAAATTACCAAGTGAAGGTTATTTTCCTTACCTGAGAGGCTGTGCATTTTATTTAAAGTGGATATTCCCCACATAGCAGGGATAGCAGGGATGCTATGAACAGTACAGCTGAGATGTCAAACCTTTAGAAAGCTGTGCCCATTGGTTTCTGTGCCTCAGGTGATTTACACTGCTGTGTGGTGACATACCCTCTTCAGGCTTACCTGCTTTCTCCAGGATAAGTATGTGGATCCAGGTATTAACAAAAATAATACTGTACAACATGATCATCAACACTTCCTGTACAGAACAAACAAACAAACGAAAAAGGTCAGATGAAAATATCTACCTATTTTACAAGCATAATGCACTGTTACTTCATAGAGTAGAATAAACATTAGAAGCCCTTAACTATCACAGACAATAAGAACACCAAGACAGCTGAACTCCCTGCACATTCTCAGGAATAAAGGAAAATCCACAGAAAATACTTCTTTGTCACTAAACCCTCTCCTTATTTGATGACCCGAATGGGCCTTGTCATTTCTGCCAGTGGGAAAACCTCAGACCATGCCCAGCGAGTTCGGCAAGTCCATAGCCAAAGGCCTCAGACTGATGTGAGGTTCAGAACCCACCATCACTATCCCTGTTGGGGCCTGGGGAATACTGACAGAATTTCTTATTGATACTGGGGCCCAAATGTCAGTTCTCACAGATGAAACTGCACGAACTCTGGGAGTGATTCTCAGCAGACACCACGCTAAATTTACTGGGATTGATGGTGTGATGAAAGAATGTTGGACAAAGACTTAACCAGGGCAGAGGTCCTAGTTGGTGCTGCACATACCAACTTGCTAGGCTTCTGTATCTTAAGTGGGTGAGTGTGGAAACTCCCAGATGGAACTGTGTGGAGTTTTGCAAGGAACGAATCGAAATCAGCTACAGTGAAAATGAACCTGTTAGAAACATCTGTATCTGTACACCCTCAAAAATCACTAATGTTTGGCAGTATCCCTTACCTGCAGCAGCACTCATAGGGATTGATGTGGTGGTAACAGAACTGGAAAAAGGGAAATTATTAAAAGGATTCCTTCCCCCTACAACTCACCTGTGTGGCCAGTAAAGAAACCAAATGGTCAATGGCATTTTACCATAGATTATCAACAATTAAATGCCAATATTGCTCCTCTAACTGCTGCAGTTCTAAATATTGATGAAATAGTGACACTGATACAAGGAGCTGCTCATCCTTGGATGGCTGCCTTAGATGTTAAGGATATATTTTTTATGATTCCTTTCTGTGAACAGGGCAAAGCACAATTCACTTTCATGTGGAAAGGAATCCAATAAACTTTTAACAGACTTCCACGGGAATGTAAACATTCTCCCATGATTGCTCACAATGCTCTAGCAAAAATCTTAGCAGAAATTCCTACTTCTTCTGACAATGCTGTTTATCAATAAATTGATGATATCCTCATAGGGGGAAAGGACCAAGGAAGTGTACAGAACACCATGGAGGATATCCGGGAATATTACTGAAATTAGGGTTGGAAATCCCTGATTCCAAATGTCAGGGACCTTCACAGGAAGTTAAATTCCTGGGGGTCTGGTGGATTAAAGGAGTTGCTGCTGTCCCTCAGGATACCTTGGAAAAAATAGAACAAGAACAAAATCCATGCCATGCAAAAGAATTTCAACAAGTATTGGGAGCTTTGGGCTATTGGCATAAGCACATTTCTGGTTTTTCCATCATCGCTCGTCCCTTGTATAATCTGCTCAAAAAAGGAAAATCCTGGGGAAGGACTGAACAACACACTAATGCACTGGAATTGCTAATAAAGGAACTGATATTGTTTCAACAACTTGGTCCTATACACCCAGTTGACCCTATCCATGTCAATTGGGGGTTCAATGAACACGACTCCCATTGCAATTTATGGCAGAAGGGATCAGAGAGACCACTGGAATGTAGTTCTCATTCCTTTAATGATAGGAAAGCAGATATTCAGAGCTTGAGAAGGGTTTGTTGTCCCCGGTAGGAGCAGCTGAGGAGAGCCTCAGGGGCCTCTTCGCGCCCTGCATGTGGCTCGCGAGGGGACTGCGCCGCCTGCTGGCACTGCCCGGAACCCACGGCCGGGGGGAGAGGTCTGTCTGGAAAGCGGCAGCGATACTTTGCCAATCAGAGGCACTGCCCGGAACCCACGGCCGGGGGGAGAGGTCTGTCTGGAAAGCGGCAGCGATACTTCGCCAATCAGAGGCACCTCCTTTGAAGAAAGGCAGTGACCGCCCTGGGGTGTGGCTCACAGATGCATCATCACACCAAGAAAACAAGTGGAAATGTGAGAGCCATAGACCTGTAGCATCAGAGGTGGTGACAGGAGAAAGATTGATTGAAACCTGTGAAGGTTTTGTTTTTCAACTCAAGTAGACCCCAGCATAAGTTAGTAATTTCCCCACTCACCCCATACAAAACAATGACCCGTCCTTATGGAATCCTTCCTATTTTAAGTCCAGGAAGGAGCAACACCCCAAGACTCCAACACACTGAAAGAAGTAAACAAGAGATTTAAGGGTTTTTTTTTCTGGGCTTTTGTCCTGGTTTTGCTGTGACAGCATCATAGGCCAGCCACGGTCTGCAGGCTGCTAGCAGTTTGGAGTCAGCCAGGGCAGCTGACCTAAGCTGGCTCATAGGTGTATTACAGATCATAAATGTCACACTCATTTTAAAGGAGAAAGTTGGGAGAGGAGAGGAAGGTTTTCTGCTTCAGCTGTTCACTTCTGCTTCTCTCCATCCCTGTAGGGGCCTGCTTACCGCTCTGCTCTCGAGGACTGCCTTTCCATTTGCTGTAATGACTGTACTGGGCTGAATATATATATATATACCTGCACTGGTGTTACTTTTGCTGTATCATTACATCTGTTTTCATTTCAACCCAGGGGTCTTCTGACCTCTTCTCAGTTCCCCTTCTGTGCTGGGGAGGGGTTATCTGATGATAGAACAACTGCTACAGTTTAGCCCTGGTTAGGGGCTAAGCATAGATAACTTCATTATGAAAGTTTATAACTTCATCTCTACAGCCCTTGATAAATCACAGTTTTAATGATTCTAATCCTGCTAGTTCTGAGTATCAGCCTAACCAGATAGATTTGAATCTTCTTGCTGTCAGGCCTTGCCAGTATGCTAACCTTAGCCAGACTATCATTCCCTATCATTTCTTGATGACTCTTTGATCTTGGATTTGTTGGTTTTCATCAGTGATTAAAAAATGGGATTCTTATTCATATCACAACAGTCAAACTTGTTCTTCCACAGAGTGCTTCCTAGTGGTACATGGGCTACAGAACACGGGTAATGTGCAGCACAAGCTGCCCTCTCAGAATGGCCCTTACTGCTGTTTAGGCTGCCCAGGCCCAGCCTCAGGGACCACAGAGCAAGCATCTTACCACTATTAACCTTCTTCAGCAGTTCCAATCTCCCTCCTACTTCTTCATGGGAAGAAACACCATTTACAGTTCCACAGTGAGAATTCGCATCACAAAGAGCGATTCACTATCATTACATGCTTCTGCTCTAGGCCAAGTAAGAAAAACTATTCCCATACCAGGATCCAAGTTCACTGAAGCCATAGCTCAACCATTGCACTGCACAACATTGCACTGCACCCCCAGACAGATGGTGCCAGCAGAGCAACGTCCACCTTCACTGCTGAGCTGAACATGTTTCTCCCTTGAGAGAACAGCTGCAAATCTGGGCAAACAGTCAAGGTTTTCTTCTTTCTATTTAGGGATAAACAACAGCGAAGAAGAAAAAGCAAAAGGATGTTTGGTATCTAATTTTATTGTCTTCAGTGACACTTAAACTAGCAGGTATGCTGTGTATTCCTCATTGGCTGCAACAGGATTTTTGAAACAGTTTCTGACAATGCTAGGCACCCAGCTTCTTGTCAGATAGCCTGTCAGCGACTGTACAGATGAACTGATAATAAAGGGACTGGTTTTTCACTTTCAAGCTCTAGGAAAGTATTATCCAGGTTGCAAGGACTTTGGATGCTTATGAAGGCAAGGGAAGAATTTTGATATTTCTTTATCACCCATGAAAAAGTAAAATATGTAAGCACCTAAGTACCTTGAAGAATTCTGCCTCCTTAAGCCTCAAACAAAGCACGGCGAGGAGATACCTGTGACAATATAATAGTCGACTCTAAAGAGGCTTCACAGCGTATCGGTAAAGGGCATGGTTACAGATCGCCGCCTCCCTCCTCCCACGAGAGAACACGAGCGCAATGCAAGTCCCTCGAACAGCAGGGCAAAGCAGCAGGCTCGGCCAGCAGGGCACCGCTGCCCTTCACCTGCATCCCAGCAACTCCCTCACCCAGCCTCTGCCACCCTCCTCCCTCCGTGGCCGCCGGGGCCTGCGGCTTCCCGAGCGCTGCTTGCGGACACCCGGGCTCGTTCCCCGCCGCCGGCCGCAGTCCCGCACCGTCACTCGCATCGCTGCGACCTTCCCCATACACACTTTTTAAGCCAGAGAGCACCAAGCAGGGCTCTCCCCTGCTCTCCACCCGCTCCCACGCCGCACGGCCCCGCCCCCACTCCTGGCTAACCCCAGGAGCAGAAGGACGCAGTCCCACTGCCTCTCAGGCGTGCCCGAGTCAAGAACAACGGGGAGCAGGACTAGAGAAGGCAGAGAAGGGGACCGAGGAAGAACCTTTAGACCTCACTCCCTGCACCCAGAGAACCGTTTAACGGCCGCCACCCCTAGGTGAGATCCGGACACCACCTGCCCGGCTCCCCCGCCACCCCACCCTCTGGACCCTGCCCCTTCCCGCCCGGCCCCGCCCCTTCCCGCCGGGCCCCGCCCCTTCCCTCCTCCTCCCTCGCGGAGTCGTTGGCGTCCGCGGTCGCCATGAGAACGGGCGGCGTCCGCAGGCCTCGGTGTCGCTGATTGGCGGCGGTAGTTGGAGTACGCGGCGGAAGCGGAAACCGCACGTGGAGCCGGTGAGCGGTTGCCGCAGTTTCTGGAAACTTCGTCTCATTGTCATATTTAAAGCGGCGGCGCCGGCCTCTCCCTCTCCGTCTTTTCGCGTCCTGTCCGCGTACGGAGTCGCCGCCCGCGTGGGACTGGGGCCGGCGGCGGGAGCGAGCCGGGACAGGGACGGGCAGAGCGGGGGCCTCCTCCCCACCCCGGCGGCGGGGCAATGGCTGTGGTGGGCTTTGACCTGGGCTGCCAGAGCTGTTATATCGCCGTGGCGCGGGCTGGCGGCATCGAGACTGTCGCCAACGAGTTCAGCGACCGGTGCACGCCGTGAGTGAGGGGTGTTGTGGGGCCGGCGGGAGGGAGCGGACGGGCAGTAGCCGGTTAATGGCTGGCAGAGGGCCCGCGCTGGAAGACGCTGGAAGCTTCCAAGCGGGTGTGGGGGGTGCCCGGTGTAGGGAACCGGCGCGGCCCTCGGTTCTGGTCGTTCCCTCAGCAGCCTCAGCGGCGCGGGTGGCGGCGGCGAGGCGCGGGAACCTCCGCAGACCCGTGTCCCTCGCTCCGAGACGGGGCTGCAGCGTGTCCTGTGAGGGCCAGCCCGTAACGGGGGGGTCTCGGGGCTAGGGGTGCGGCGGTGGCGATGTTAGTCCCGCCGGGTCAGGTGCTGTAAGCAGGACAAGGGGACAGCACACACAGGGTTGCTCTGCGGGGAGGGGTGCGCTCCTCCAGCTGCCTCACAGCGCTTCTCCCTTGGCCTGAGGGCGGGTGTAGAATCCCTCAGGCTCAAAGCAGACGTTAGCTGTGAAGTGACGAGCAGCCGAAGGCGGATGAGTAGGATGTGGTGTGGGTTTGAGCTCTTTGTGATCGTTAAATGTTGGGGTGGATGGTTGTGAGAAGTCCTAGGTTCAGGGCTCTGGTGCGAGCCTCTGATGTTTCAGCATCAGGCTGGAAGAGTGGCCCTTGCCCTGGAGTGCTGATTGGAATGAATCCACGGCTGCTCTCACAGCGTTTATTTGTCAGTACGAAGTAAATTAAATTGAGTGTTGTTCTTTTCAGATCGGTGGTTTCATTTGGATCAAAAAACAGAGCTATCGGTGTCTCTGCTAAAAACCAGGTAGGTTATCTTCTGGCATTTGTACATCTCAATACATCGGCCAGTGTGAACTGTTAAGTACCAGTCAATCTAGAGAGAGTGGGCTTGCTGTAGTTGAAACAACTTTTCCTTCTCAAGTCTTGCTTTAGAGATGCTGCAGTGTGCTGCCATGCTTCCCGCAGAGAAATGCAGGACGGTTTTGCTGGGATGTTACTGCTCTCTTCATTAACAGTAGTATTTTCCAGTTGAACAGCTTTCTTTTCTAATAGCTTCAGTTCATCAGGTTGCTTTTCCTAGTGCTCGTGTATAGGATTTTCCTTTCCCTTCATGGAAAACACAGATAAATGCTGTTAACAATTTATTAAAATCAGACTAAGAGTTTTGGCTCAGATTTTTGAAGCTTTTGGTTTCACTGGAAGGTAAATGCCTGCCTGTGTTTTTGAAAGATGCAAGCCCTTAGTTTTAGGGGGGTTTGTTTCGTTTTGGGGTTTGGGTTTTTAATGGAGGTGTTCTAAAAGGCTGTTTTTTAATAGTATTTTCAGTTTAGAAGAGCTTAATTTTGAAAAATGTTAGAATGACTAAATGTAATGATTAAACAGTAGTGTAGGTTGTTACACAACTGCTGCCAACAGAGATTCAAGTGTGTAGCCTCTGCTGGCCTGTGCAGATCTCTCTCTAGTAAAGGGACTGCAGCAGGTTTCCATGGAGAGAGCACTGAAGGAGACTTTTTTTTGTTCCCCGTTCTAATAGCTCTCATACTAATTTTGATCAGCCAAGGCAGTTATGAATAGGATACATGCTCACAAGTGCAGTTACAGCTTAACATCTGGAGTAATAAAGTAAATGCATATATTTGTGTTTTTTTCCTTAAATTCCATTTTTGCACTACTTTTGTTAATTTGACTCCTTCCAACTTTTTCAACTCACAAACTGATATGATTCACCACTGAGCAAAAATCAGTTGTTACTTAAAACAGCAGGTAATCTGATCTGTGTACTGTCCTGTGTTTCAGTATCATTGGATTATTCCAGTAAATACTTGTTGAAAATACAAAGCTGAAAGTGAAGTAGATTCTGTCTCTCCAATTGCATTTAAAAGCATGTGTTTGCAGCGATGGGCACCTTTATAAGACATTACTGTGTTGAGTCTTTGATGCTTGGTTGGCCTAGTAGTTGAAATGAGTTGTTTTTTGTTTTTTTTTTTTTCCAGAAGACTAGAATGTGAGAGTTTATAATAAAAGTTTTCAGAGCTCTTTCTCTTGTAAACAGTTCAGTTTGACTGGCCACCTGAGGTGTAAACTGTTTCTTTTGTAAAAGTTTCTGGATGTGGACAATTGAAAGTTACATTTTCAAGGCGTAGTAGCTACTTAAATCAAAATAATCCCTTTCATTTGAATCAGTTTCTTAGTTAAAAAACAATAAAACACTGGAGAATCCCCACCAAGAACCTAAACCCCACCCCAAACAAACAAAAAACCCCCCAAAACAAAAACAAAACCCAAACAAATGAACAAAAAAAACAAACACCAAAACATTAAAAGAAAAAATAAACTGGTTTTGTCTGGTGACTTCAACAATGTGATGATGTCTGAGAGAGCTGGTAATACTCAAGGGGTGTTGTTTTGCTTTAACAGCTGAGGAGCTGTTGCAGGGAATTTCTGTCTTTAGGGAGTCTGGAGATGAGAACAGTATGTTAGTTAATGGACCATAATTCTCAGCTTTCTTTATTGTGACTAAGCAGTAAGATATTAAAACATGCTACAAACGTAATGACTTACAAATACTCTAAAAATATCTCAAGACTTTTTCCTTACAGAAAGCTGTGAGGCTAATTCTAAATTAGGCTATAAAGGCTATCTGTGCTGCTCTGCCCACTGCATGGCAGTGGTGTTTGCTTCTAGGTTCTGCAGCAATAAGCTGTCACTTGCCTAGCGTTCAAGTAGGCATGTTATGGTTACACAAGTGAATGTGACCCTGCTGGGAAACAGTCTTGTGCCCAGGAACCTAAATAGTTCATTGCATTAAAGTACTGGAATAGTTGCTGGCATGCTTTTTGACATCTATGAACTTGTGCTCTTACTGGTATTGCTGAACACTGTTTGGGGATTAGGATCACCAAGGACGATTTCCAGTCAGGAGTTTGGGTGCAGCATCTTCCTTTATCCACACAGAGCTTTCTGGAAGTTGCTGTTGAATAGTGTGTGTATGGCCTGCTCCTTTGTCAGGGAGCTTTTCTGCTGCAGTGCAAAACTCATAATTGCATGGTTTTACAAGGTAAGATGTAGCTCTCATTCTGCAGCTCCATGATGGAGAATTTTGCATGCAGTAAGGAGCTGATGCTTTCCACTGAGGACAGTGAATGTTAGACATCTTCCTTGATATGCTCATCACTCTTGCAGCCTGTTGGTGGTTGGTACCTGCCTAAATCTTTTCTGGAGAGAACACCACACTTGTATAGTTTCTCTCCAATAGAATAGGATTCATTCTACTCTGAAATACTTGCAGTATCTTTAGGCCAGTCTAGCTGTCTAATTTCTGCATTGCATCCCTGGTAAAGAATGCTTCTCTAGGTCAGCTGGCTCTGGGGTGTTTGCACTGTAGTTTAGCATATACTTTAGGCTGATGTACTGAAAAACAGTCTCATGTTACTTGCTGTTGTCCTGTGTACTGTATCCTTGTTTGGTCTGGTGTAAGAATTTGAGTGGCTGCTAGGTGAACATAAACAGGGAAATGATAGAGTTTAAATGTAG
>VYZU01034083.1:115021-125146 GCA_013401355.1 Ceyx cyanopectus
CTGTTGGGAGGCAAATATAGCACCTGGCCAAACAGTATCTTTTTTAACTTCATTGATAGCAGCACAGGAAAAATCTGTAAGCAGCTGTTCATGTACTACCTTGTCTGTGGTTTTCACTTCAGCTACTCAGGTTTAGCTTTGAAGTCTCTTTGCAGTGCAGTTAACAAACCTGGTCATTGTCAGTTTAGAAACAAGAATACCAGGAAATCTTAATGGTGGAACAGGCGCTCTGTGGTTAATTCTGTGTCTTTCCTCAGGTCACAATTTGAAGAGCTGTGTGCTGACCTCCTGCAAAGGATAGAGATGCCTCTTGTTCGGTTAATGGAACAAACCCAACTGAAAGTGCAAGATGTAACTGCTGTAGAGATTGTGGGTGGAGCAACGCGCATTCCCGCTGTGAAAGAGAGGATTGCCAAATTCTTTGGCAAGGATGTCAGTACAACACTGAATGCTGATGAAGCCATAGCTAGGGGCTGTGCTCTGCAGGTATGGTACTGACAGCACTTAATAAACTGAAAAGGTTGCATTTTTTAAGAGCAGTTTTGTGCAGAATTAGCCAAGCAGTTAGGAGAAGTGGCAGAAGTGGTCCATTTCAAAGTATGTAAGAGAACATACACGTCCACTGGTCTTTTTATGGGACTGCTGGTTAAAAAGTCCAGAGTACTCCTTTGTGGTGCTAATACTTGGTGTATTCTCTAAGCAGTCCACTCTTCCCTAGATCCAGTTCTTTAACAAGAAAAAATGACTTGTCAAGCATAGGAAAGAGATATTTTTAAACCATGAAGTGTATGGAAAGTATCCAAGTATTTTTAATCCAAGAAGTGTATAAGTGTTTGGGAGAGCCCAAAACACTGCAAGTTCTCATTTTCTGGTACCCAGCTTTCCATCAATGTGAAACAGACTTTTGTTCTGTTGTCTTTTTTCTTCCCCTTTTTTTGCAGTTTCTAGCTAGTGAACTTCTTCCTCTCTTCCATTACTTGTTCTCTTATTTNGTGGAACACAGAAGCAGAGGACACTGAAGGGTATGTAACTCAAACTATAGTCCTGTGAACTGTTTGGCCTTTGTAAAGCAAGGGTCATGTTCTCAGTTACATTTAAACTAGGATATTGTCATTCTGCTGAAGAAAATCTGTAGGCCATATATCAGATGGTTAACAGTGGAGATTTTGTAAAGGTGTGTCTTGTAGTTTCAAGTATAACTCCTCATATGCTTAAAAAATAAAGATTAAAACAAATTGTGGTTGAATGAGTTACCAACCAGTATTTTGTCTTGCATTGTTCTTAGCTAGTTGTTAGTTTTAGAATACAGAATTAACTAAAATTGCATATTCTGATCCCACTTTCCTTTTTGGATTTTTAACTCATGGTGTTCCTAACGTGATCTTACATGGATGCTATTTGGCTGAAAACAGAAGAAACAAGGCTTTAACTCCTAGTGTTTTATAACTTGCAGTATCTTAAGACTGACCTCTCTACTATTAACTGTGCCATGCATATGTGAAATGCAGTTGTCCTCTAGGTCATAAAGAGGTCTGAGTTTTAACTTTCGGGAGGTCTGGAGTTCTAGAAGGACCTCTTTGTACCTTTTCTATTTTTTTTGTAATTCAGCCTTTTTTTGTCTGTGTTCTGTGGAGGAGCAGAACCTAATTGTTCTGTCACATATTTTTTGAGAGCAACCTGGTTCATATTCTAGGTCAAGCGCTGTTTTTTTTTCACATTTAGGTTATTAGATTAGATGCTTCCATAGTTAAGAGACAAATCTTGGTTGGAAATTAAATCAGACTGGCGTGATAGCAGACAGACCCTGGAGGAACAATGTACAATAAAGCTGGTTGTCTTTCTGTTGTGCCAAGGAATGAGTAATAATTTCGTGTCAGAGTTCTCAACTGAGTCTCAGAAAGAAAATGAGTAAGGAATTAACAGGGGGCTATAATTAGCCTTTTAAGACTGAGGAAGGGTGCAAGTTATGATTTAAATTAGGCTATTCCAATGTCTTTGCAGGAAACAAATTTTTGAAGTCTACTGGTAGTATCTGTCACTGAATTGCCACCTGCATCTAATATTGTCTGAGACTCAAAATTAGTGGAATAGGACAATTTCCCATTGCAGTACACAACTGTATTTTATTTTTTTTTTCATTATGATGTACCTGTGAAATATCTTTCTTGGAATTGTTGAGGAGGGTGACATGATGATGTTTTCCTGAAGAGTTCTGAGCCTGGATCAAAGCCTTTCTGCTCAAATACTCTGCTGAAAGTGGTATTTTTCCTTTTAATTATAGGGTTCATGAGGTCTTCAGCAGAAATCATGCAGCACCTTTCTCCAAGGTTCTTACATTCTATAGGAAAGGTCCATTTGAGTTAGAAGCTTTTTATTCTGATCCTAATGGAGTCCCATATCCTGAATCAAAAATTGGTAAGTAAATGTCCTGGAAATAAGGGGGTCTTTTTCTTTGCATTGTTTAGTCTTAATTCCGTAGGTGTGTTTTGATACAGTATGATTATATGACATATTTTTAGGTTTTAGTGTTTGAAGGACTCTGTTTTCAATTCTTCAATTTCATAGGTAACTGAATTTGCATTTTTTTTTTATTCTCCTAGCTTCTAAAGTTTCTTTGGTCCAAGGGATAAATGAAGAGAGCTATAGCCAAATTCCCAGGACTGGCTTCTCACTAAACTAGGAATACTTGAGTAATATCTTCTGCATTTAAAAAATTTACAACACCTCTTGCGTCACTATTTGTGTTTTTCCTCTGCTTTCTGGGTTTGACATAATGCTGAATAAGTTTTAAACATGGCAGCCTGAAATAGTGGCAGCTACAAGACGACAGTATTGATTTGAATCGTGTAGGTAACATTTATAAGCAGCTCTTTCATCCTGTTTGACAAATGACACCACTGGCAGTGTTGACACAAAGTGTTCACAATGTGGTAAGTCTAGTACGGACAGGACAATGTAATAATTGTTCTTGAGTTCTAAGCATGCAATTAAATGTTGTATGCTTGCATTTAAAATTAAGATAAAGCTATTACTAGCTGTCAAGTAATTGCTTGATTTTGTTAACTCAGATTTTTTTCTAGAGAGGTTGAAGAAATGACAAATCTTGGTTAACTATGACAGTACAGCTCTTCTGTTGGTTAACAGTGCACTTAAAATATGGTATCACTAGAGTTGTAGCCAAAGATAAGCTTTATAAATATTCTTAAAATAGGTGGGAGAATATATAAGGCAAAAGCATCTGTATCTCATTTAGCAGTATTTCAGCTAATACCTAATGCACTGCAAAGCTGCCAAAAGCTATTATCCTAACGGGAAACACCAGTTACTCTCTCTGCTTTGAAGCATATTATGTGATTGTTTCACTGAGGGCCACAAACACCATATGCTTTAAGAACCAGCTCAAAACTGTATAGTTTAACATCAGATCCTTTTTGTTAACTCTTGCTGTCAAGACTGGCAGTGGGATTTGTCAGTGTTCTGTTTAAATGGCTTTGACAAACAAGATGTTTAACTGCTGTTCTGCAGACTGGTAGGAACAGCACTGAAAGTAAGACTGCTGCTTCAGCTCACTGGTTAACTCTTTTCACAGAACAGATTTGTTAAAGTCCTAGTGAGTGAGGCAGTAGTTGTGGTTACACAAAGGGAATACAGGTCAGAACTGGTAGCACTGGATTTACAAGAGAAGGGGATTACATTCTTCAGGCTGTAACAAAGCAGGTAAAGGTTTGTATTCTTGTAGTTTAGATCTGCTGATGAAGGAATGGTCTGTGTGTGAGTGTGTGTGTATCCAGCTTGTGATGGAATCAGTGAAGGTGTAGTTTACAACTAGACGAGCATCGTAAACTCCTGGTCACTGTTTTGGTGGGACACATACAACCATGTTGCAGACAGGAAATAGGTCTGCACTTAATGTCAAAGAGAACTAGTTTTTCACTTACTGCTAAAGTAGTTGTCTGTCTATTAGTTTCACAAAGTTTAAGTATTGCAGGAGTTGCAAAACATTTACGTTCTGCCCTAGAGTGAAAGGTCATGGCAGACTTAAATGGATGGTAGAAGCTGAAAACACTTTTAGAAATACTGTTTCTGAGTTGAGTAGTAACTTAAATTAGAAAGGCATACCACTTACCCCTGGCATGACACTAAATCTATGTGTAGTTTTCTTTTGTTCCACTATAGCATCACAAATAGCACAAGGGGGAATGAGCTTTTACTTTTTGTATTTACACTGTATTACTGGTAGCAGGAGAACCTACCCTAAGTGATTATGATAAACATTCTCACTTTTTGTTTGTATGCTAAGGTTGACTGAAAGCAGCATTCTTCTGGGGAATTTTTTTTGTGGTGTGTTTTTTTTTCTCCTGTAGTATTCATTTCATTTGAAGGGCCCTGAGATTAGCACAGAGGCTTTATCAAATATTTAAGAAAAAAAGTGTTCTTGTTGAAGAAAGTTGTTGTTTTCCTGGCTCTGTAATACTGGCTGCTTAATTCCACTTGATTTTTTTTGGTTTTAGGAAGGTACATTATCCAGANGTCTTCAGCAGAAATCATGCAGCACCTTTCTCCAAGGTTCTTACATTCTATAGGAAAGGTCCATTTGAGTTAGAAGCTTTTTATTCTGATCCTAATGGAGTCCCATATCCTGAATCAAAAATTGGTAAGTAAATGTCCTGGAAATAAGGGGGTCTTTTTCTTTGCATTGTTTAGTCTTAATTCCGTAGGTGTGTTTTGATACAGTATGATTATATGACATATTTTTAGGTTTTAGTGTTTGAAGGACTCTGTTTTCAATTCTTCAATTTCATAGGTAACTGAATTTGCATTTTTTTTTTATTCTCCTAGCTTCTAAAGTTTCTTTGGTCCAAGGGATAAATGAAGAGAGCTATAGCCAAATTCCCAGGACTGGCTTCTCACTAAACTAGGAATACTTGAGTAATATCTTCTGCATTTAAAAAATTTACAACACCTCTTGCGTCACTATTTGTGTTTTTCCTCTGCTTTCTGGGTTTGACATAATGCTGAATAAGTTTTAAACATGGCAGCCTGAAATAGTGGCAGCTACAAGACGACAGTATTGATTTGAATCGTGTAGGTAACATTTATAAGCAGCTCTTTCATCCTGTTTGACAAATGACACCACTGGCAGTGTTGACACAAAGTGTTCACAATGTGGTAAGTCTAGTACGGACAGGACAATGTAATAATTGTTCTTGAGTTCTAAGCATGCAATTAAATGTTGTATGCTTGCATTTAAAATTAAGATAAAGCTATTACTAGCTGTCAAGTAATTGCTTGATTTTGTTAACTCAGATTTTTTTCTAGAGAGGTTGAAGAAATGACAAATCTTGGTTAACTATGACAGTACAGCTCTTCTGTTGGTTAACAGTGCACTTAAAATATGGTATCACTAGAGTTGTAGCCAAAGATAAGCTTTATAAATATTCTTAAAATAGGTGGGAGAATATATAAGGCAAAAGCATCTGTATCTCATTTAGCAGTATTTCAGCTAATACCTAATGCACTGCAAAGCTGCCAAAAGCTATTATCCTAACGGGAAACACCAGTTACTCTCTCTGCTTTGAAGCATATTATGTGATTGTTTCACTGAGGGCCACAAACACCATATGCTTTAAGAACCAGCTCAAAACTGTATAGTTTAACATCAGATCCTTTTTGTTAACTCTTGCTGTCAAGACTGGCAGTGGGATTTGTCAGTGTTCTGTTTAAATGGCTTTGACAAACAAGATGTTTAACTGCTGTTCTGCAGACTGGTAGGAACAGCACTGAAAGTAAGACTGCTGCTTCAGCTCACTGGTTAACTCTTTTCACAGAACAGATTTGTTAAAGTCCTAGTGAGTGAGGCAGTAGTTGTGGTTACACAAAGGGAATACAGGTCAGAACTGGTAGCACTGGATTTACAAGAGAAGGGGATTACATTCTTCAGGCTGTAACAAAGCAGGTAAAGGTTTGTATTCTTGTAGTTTAGATCTGCTGATGAAGGAATGGTCTGTGTGTGAGTGTGTGTGTATCCAGCTTGTGATGGAATCAGTGAAGGTGTAGTTTACAACTAGACGAGCATCGTAAACTCCTGGTCACTGTTTTGGTGGGACACATACAACCATGTTGCAGACAGGAAATAGGTCTGCACTTAATGTCAAAGAGAACTAGTTTTTCACTTACTGCTAAAGTAGTTGTCTGTCTATTAGTTTCACAAAGTTTAAGTATTGCAGGAGTTGCAAAACATTTACGTTCTGCCCTAGAGTGAAAGGTCATGGCAGACTTAAATGGATGGTAGAAGCTGAAAACACTTTTAGAAATACTGTTTCTGAGTTGAGTAGTAACTTAAATTAGAAAGGCATACCACTTACCCCTGGCATGACACTAAATCTATGTGTAGTTTTCTTTTGTTCCACTATAGCATCACAAATAGCACAAGGGGGAATGAGCTTTTACTTTTTGTATTTACACTGTATTACTGGTAGCAGGAGAACCTACCCTAAGTGATTATGATAAACATTCTCACTTTTTGTTTGTATGCTAAGGTTGACTGAAAGCAGCATTCTTCTGGGGAATTTTTTTTGTGGTGTGTTTTTTTTTCTCCTGTAGTATTCATTTCATTTGAAGGGCCCTGAGATTAGCACAGAGGCTTTATCAAATATTTAAGAAAAAAAGTGTTCTTGTTGAAGAAAGTTGTTGTTTTCCTGGCTCTGTAATACTGGCTGCTTAATTCCACTTGATTTTTTTTGGTTTTAGGAAGGTACATTATCCAGAATGTGGCAGCCCAGAAGGATGGAGAAAAGTCTAAAGTGAAAGTGAAAGTCCGTGTCAATACTCATGGCATTTTCAGTGTGTCCACTGCATCCATGGTAGAACCAGTTAAAAGTGAAGAGAGTGAAGATGTTGGTGTTGAGACTGAAGTGGAATCTCAGGACCAGAAGCCTACAGAAATCTCAAGTGATGTAAGTTGACCTTTCTTGAGTGTGAATGTCCTTACTGATGAAAGTCCATTTGAGTGTTACATCTGGAAGAAAAATACCTTCAAAGAAGCAAAGTGAGGTTAATGTGGGGATATGCATAGCTGTCAGGTAACACGGTTCATAAGAACAGGAGGAAATTTGTGAATATTGAGTGTGTGGATTTCAAAATCAATTACTGGGAAAAGTGCCAAACAGCTGCTGGTGGCTTGCTTGAGGGTGGGGTTGTGTATAGCTATCATAGTTATCAGTCTGCTCCAGGTAAGAAGGTTTGGTTGGTATTTAGTCATCCATGCCCTTTGTGTTAAAGGATTACACAAAAATCCTTTTGTATTAAAGTGGTTTGCTTTTTATTTAAATGTTTTGTGAAAGGGAAAGCTGAATTGTTTTCTGCAGCACTGAAGGTGAGTAGTGCAGCATTGTCAATGTGTAGTTGATGTTTTAATAGTTTTCTGGGGGGGGTGGAACTTAAGCTACAACTCAATAAAAAGCCACTTTTTGTAAGAGAGAGCAGTAGAGCGCACACGCACCTAAGTATTATGCTGCAGGTCTGGCACTGGTAGCATTTTCACCAAGTCCTTTATGAGTTTGGACCAAGACTGTGTGTCTGTTAAAGCATGTGCACAGAGAATGTTGTTAAAGTATGTGCATTAGAAGTGCAGTGCCATTTAACCTTTAGGAAATACAAGTGCACATGCCTTCTGCATCCCTGTGCCTGGGCTTTCATTTCAGAAAAATGTCCAGCAAGAGAACAATGAGGCTGGAACACAGTCCCAGGTACACACTGATGGTCAGCAAACGTCACAGTCTCCCCCTTCATCAGAACCTCCCTCTGAAGAAAACAAAATCCCTGATGTCAAGAAAGTGAGTGACTCTTTAACTCTTCAAACTGTTATGCTCTGTAATGGTGGCATATTCCAGAAAAAGGCTCTCACCACCAAGTTCAAGTTCCCTTTTTTTTTTTTTCATTTGTATACCTTTTTTATTGTGGAAAAAATAATGTATCTATCTTGTGGTGATTTTCCTGCAAGGAGTCCTCCTCTGCCCTGTCTTTATGCAGTGTTGTACACCTAAAATTTGTTAGGATTACGACGTTTCAATTTGGTTAACAAATGCTAGAGACCAAGCTTATTAGGCCTGCTGAATGAAGTTTTGATCAGAACTCATACATCTAAAAGGAAATAATCTGTGTGAAAAACATATACCTGCATGATATTTCTAGTAGGTTGCTCTTTCGTCTATAGAAGATGAAAAAATGTTTGGGTTAAAATCATTGTCAGCATCACTAGTGAAGTGCAAAGCTACGGATGACACTTTGGAAAACCTGCAAATACACCATATATCTAAGAAGTGTCATTCCTATAGCTCAGTACTGACTGTCCATTAAATAGACTGTAAGGAGACCAGGGTAAGAAGTGGAACCCCTGAAAGGAAAGGGTTTTGAATATGTTCTGAAGATTCTGAAGGAACACAGAAAATTTCTGCATGTTTTCCCTGTGACCTTTTCTTTGATGATAGTGATACTTCATCAGAAAAAACTCAGGAAAATGATCTTACTTTTCTTCTCTCCAACTCAGACAAATGAGAAGAAAGGTGATCAGCCCCCAGAAGCTAAAAAACCCAAGATAAAAGTGAAGAATGTGGAACTACCTATTGAAGCTAACTTGGTTTGGCAGTTAGGAAAAGATCTCCTCAATATGTATATCGAAACAGAGGTGAGTTAGTGTGATTTAGACTGCTTTCTTAGTGGCAGTTATTAAGCATTCATCTGCTTTTTAAGGCAACCTCATGTTCTCTTACTGTAGCCCTCGAGTGTGAACTCTACTGAATTAAATTAGTGAGCTAATACACAGTCTGGCTTTAACATGACTGACATGTTGATCAGAAAGGTTGAAGTGGTATTTATTGCAGTAGTATCAGAGCACTGATCTGTGGAATGACATTGGAGATTGATTCAAGCTGTTGCAGTCTAGAGAAGTGCAACCATTTCTTCAGGTGAACTTATTACATAGCAATGAGAATTCCAACAGTTTTGTGAGCCAAGGCCTCTGAAAGATTACCCCGATTTACAGGAGATGTGCTTTGTAGAATGCTGTTTGAGAGTAGGGTTTTTTTAATTGAAATATTTTCTGTGGTTATACAGGGAAAGATGATTATGCAAGATAAACTGGAGAAGGAAAGAAATGATGCAAAGAATGCAGTGGAGGAATATGTTTATGAGTTCAGGGACAAGCTGTCTGGACCATATGAAAAGTTTGTGTGTGAAAAGGTATGTTAATGTCTTCAGGAACTTCTCAGAAAATACTGATGCCCAATTACTGTTTTGTATTCCTTGGTCAAGCTTTCTCATACCCAACCTGGAAACAGCTGAAAACTGAAACTCTCATGAAAGATTGCTGGGACTGATTGGAAATAAGGTTCAAGCTAAGCAAAAAAAAATAGATATCCCTGACAATAAAGTGTCATAAATTGAGTAATTTTGTTTGTTTGTTTCCAAATAAAGTTAGTGACTAGAAGGGGAAGCTGTGCTGCTTTATCCATAAACAAAACCTGAATTAAAGCCACACCCCAAGTATTGGCCCAGTGAAGGACAAAAGGCTAGGTGTGCGTGTCTCAGTTCAGAAGCTGGTGTGGCTTAAGTAACTTAATGATGCAAAAGCTGAAGTAGAAATGTGGTTTTTATGTAGGAGGCTGAGAATTAATGTGTATATTTACCACTGTCCTGTTATTTCATGACAAAGACAAGCAAATGGTTCATATCTTGATGCTTGACATATTGACTGACACACAGGATCTGCAGGGATTCTCTGCACTTCTAACAGAGACAGAAGGCTGGCTGTATGAAGAGGGTGAGGATGAAACAAAGCAAGTGTACATAGACAAATTAGAGGATCTAAAGGTAAGTCTGTTAATATGCCTAAAATGCAAAATTTCCAAACCATCACACCAAACAATGTGAATGAGGCACATAAACTTTTATGAGGATATCAGTAGATAGTTAGATGAGGGTAGTGCAGTGGATGTTATATACCTTGACTTCAGCAAGGCTTTTGATACTGTATCCCATGGGATCCTCACAGCCAAGCTTGAGAAGTGTGGGTTTAGTTACGGTGTAATAAGGTGGATTGGGAAGTGGTTGAAGAACAGATCTCAG
>VYZU01034084.1:641-28347 GCA_013401355.1 Ceyx cyanopectus
ATTCCTTAACAGTAAAATGGTTGAGGAGCTTCAGTTTTCTCTCAGAGTTTTTCTGTTGCTGTGATCAGCCATGGAAGAGAAACAATTGGGAGTTTAAGACATCAAAACCAGATTTCATTTAGAGATACATTGCTTCACCTTCTCTAAAACAGTTTATACAACCATCAAACTAAGTTGAGATGGAAGCATGACACCATCATTAGTCTTTGCTGAAGCAGTGCTATATTTAACATATAGAAAATAAGTTTAAAAACTTACTACATGAAAAACAATCATCTCTATTTTAAAATCAAAACCACCTCGAAAGCTGATTTTTAAAATACCACCAAAACTTGCCATGGCAGCCAAACACCTGTAAGCAGATGAAAATCACTCTTAGCTCTGCTTGTCCTACAGCTACATCACAGTTCTGATGGGTATTAGTAGCTCTTTCTAAATCCAGCCTTTCTTGGCATCCAGGGAGTGGGGGGTGAGATCACTCTACAGCAAAATGAAGAGCACATCTGGCCTAGGGAAAGTTAGCAGAGGTAAGCTTTAAAAACCTCAGGATTATCTCTCACCTGAGCATGTTTAAAGTACATGGCTTTCACTTTTTACCCAGGCACAAACCCCTCTTATTTGAACAGTCTTAATTTCATGAATTAGAGCAGCACATCCTAAAGTCACTTACACTTGAAAAAGTTTGCATCACTTTACCCACGAAGGATTAACCATTTAAGCCATCTCCAAATTAAAACATGCATCCTCCCACCTCTCCTGCACATACACCTTTCCCCCAAAAGGTTAAAGAGAAAGTGCAGCCATTACCAAAAAAAAATTCCCTGCTTTTCTGTTTCCTTCTATATAATAAAGAATGCATTCAGGGGGAAAAAAAAAAATACAGGTTTTTGGGTTTTTAAAATAAAAATTAACTAGGAAGTTATAGAAAGTCTCCCTCTGTCTATAAATTTATGCTTTACTAACAGTGCAACAGCAATGTTACATATTTGAAATAGGGAGCTAGGGAAATTTTTGCCAAAATTTTATCTTTATATTGTGTAAATCTTCTGAGTCAGTGGAAAGCTGAGTTTGGCATTTATTTCTAAAAATTTGGTATTTATTTCTAAGAATTTTTGCTGCGTTCTGCCACATTTCATAAGGCTGCTGGAAACGTGGCAGGATTTGTTGTGGGTCTTTTACAAAATGAAGTTAATGGCAGTTAATCTATTAAGTCTTAAAACTAGAATTTTTCTTTTAAAATTATTTCCAAATTATTTACAAAGTATACATACATTTTGGAGGGGAAAAAAAGATGGAAGGTTAACAGAAGGAGCTATTCACTTCTAGCTATACTATCTCACTGTTCTGTCTCAAAGTTTGTAAGAACTTCAAAGGGAAATTATTTGAAGTTGGTATTTTGGTTTGTTGGTTTTGTTTTGGTTTTTTTTTTTTTCCAACATACCTAGAAAAAGCCAGTTCATTATAACCTCTATGGTTCATAAGGTGTGTTGCAAATTTCACATTCCAGTCACTGAGTTTTTGCCTGGCTTTCATATTTCAGAGGCACAGGACTGGGGAAAAGGAAATAGAGGCGAAGGAATTGTGGGAAGAAAGACTACTCTGTAGAAAAAAAAAATAAATAAAAATTATAGTAATTGTTTTTAAAATTGAAAATGCAAGAAGCAAAAAAAAAAAAAAAATAGGAAAACTTTACTCCTGTACACTGATAGGAATATTTTTTCCTCCTCAAATTCCATTAAGAACAGAGGGATCTTTGGTTTCTTGTTTTATTCTTTTAAACACGAGGAGAAATTTCATCTTGAGTGCCAAACTATTTTTCCCCCTTCTAGCAATCCAATTTCCCTTGGAAAGAACTGTCTTGCGGGAACAATGCATTAGTGAGGCAGAAGTGCCTTCAGAGTTTTGGGAAAGGGTCCAGAGTACAAAGGGAGATGATCTGGGTAGTGCTGCAAGACTGCAGGCATGAAATGCAACACTAGAGGCACCTTTCTCGCTGGAAGAGCTGCTGCACTTGCGCTGGGGAGAACTCCAGGTGTGTGCACATCTCCCGAATGGACAAACGATTCCTTCTTTGACGTTTATCTACCGGGGGGAGGGGGAAAAAAAATCAGAAAAGCAGCCAAATCCTCAACCACGTAACAGTGACGTTCAAGGGCAGCTACAGCCTTCCATTCCACAGCAGAAAGAAGTGCTATTGACTCCATCTGCCAGCAGGGGGAAATGCCAAACAAGTTAAGGAAGAAAAAAAAAAAAATATATATATAGTTCAAAGAGCAAAATCAAGCACCCCCCATACACACACACATATATATATCTTCAGCAGTTAAGGAAGGGAAACATTCTGCTCCTGGCAAAGGGAAGCAGGATAAATGAAGTGTATATTGCTCCAAGTAACTGAGTACTTTGCTCATTCTTCCAGGCTTTAGAGAGGAAACAGTGCAAGTGCTGATCCAAAATACAAGTATTTAAGAACAGCACAGTAAGCAGAAGCAAGCTTTCAGTTTCAGTGTTAGCCAGAGGAGAGAAGGAAAACAACAAAAGTTTTCTTCAATCTAGTATTCCAATGAGCAGTATATTTTTGTGATTACACAACTAAGAGAAGCAATGTGAAAGAACACATATTTTTGAAGGACTATCCAACATGATTGGACGAGCTAATGTATTTAAAGTGAACACATATATTCTAGGAAATTATTCTGCATTACAGAAAATGTCCTTTTACATTTATAGGGATGTCCAAGAATCTGGACTTATTTTTGCCTATGTGATTCTTGAACATCAAGGGTCCCATTAGACACCCTATTTTTCCTTCTACCTTATAAATATTATCTGTACACCATCTCCATGGTTACAAAGGATACTAAAAACTACTTAAAGGAACTAAGGGAATAAATTTAAACATTTTTATGAATGGCAACTTGCATGCAACAGACAGGAAACAGACATTTACACAGTGCATTTGAAAATTAAGAAACAGAAACCCAAACTGTGAAAATATGTTGAACAAAGAAATCTAACATGCATTTACAATTTAAAAAAGGCAAGCTCTGCAACCAGAAGGACTTCAGCTTAGAGAGTCACAAGTATCACAAGGAGTAACTGGGAGATTTTTCAGTGACAGATTTATGGGTATTACCTACACAAGCTTCTACTGACATTACCTTCCCACAAATATCAGACAGAAGCCAGGGACATGTAGAAAAAGCAAACATTTTAAAAATGCAAAGTAATTGTGATCAGTGATTATATGGTAGGACAACTTACAACAACAGGTTATTTTAACCTGCTAACTGAATGACAGCTCTTCAAGCATGCACAAGGGAAGACTAGACTAACAGTACATCAAGAGTTTTCAGCAAGTCTCAGTTCTGCTCAGAGTTTATACTTCTGCCTCCAGTTTCTCCACTTTCATTGAATGTATCCTGCAGCTGGAACACTCCCACAGGCAGTTTATCCAATGCTCTGGCCTTTGTGTTCTCTTCCAGCTGTGAAGTCCTACCAACAGCAGTCCCCACTCTTTTCCTGGGGGGAGTGGGGAGTGAGGGGGTGTCCCATTCCACTAAAGTGATTAGCAGATGAGTCTGGGAGCACCCAGCACAAGCTTAAGCAGCAAGAGGGTGAGCAGCAGAAGGGAGAACTCCTTTTCTCCCTTCAGCAGCCACCAAGTTCCAGGGTGCTACACTGGGTAAGAGCCTGAGTACCTGGTTGCTTTCCATTTTAACTAGAGCAATTACCAAGGAGTCATCTTTCACTTTCCCCCCTGGTCAGAACTTTGGCCTGTGAGTTATGTTTTCATTGATCCAGTCACACAGACACATCTTTTCATTTTGAGACTAGAAGACCTAGAGAATAACTGGGCAGTGTGGGGGGGAAGAGGTATCTTAATTCTCTATGTTCTGCTTGTTACTCAGGCAGAATAGAAATTAATATTTTCTATTTATCCTCATGATGGCACAAGGGATAAAAAAGTTTTTTACTTTTTTACTGTATTGTCCAGGAAAACACTGTTTAAAAAGGTCACAAAGAAAAATCATTATTTAAGAAAGTTTATATACTAAAACTAAAACAACCTGTGCTGCTTTTGCTATGGGGTCAACTTTCATGTCAATATTCCTGCCTGGCACAGTTCTTAGTTCTTATCATAAACCAGCCTCTTCAATTTAATTATTTTAGCACATGCAGTAAAAATAAAACACTTCATGTATATAAAGTACAGCACTATAAACTTGAAAATTAGCTGCTAATGCACATTCTTGTATTCTGTATTTTCCCATACTGAAAAATACTTAAAAGAATACAGGAGCTCGTTTTTTCTTTTGTGGAACTTTGATTTTAACAGGAAGTGATATGGCTCAAAATGAGAAACTATACACAAAAGTCTTGCTTTTACAATGCTTTAGTATGTCACAGGCTTCAGAATATTGTCTGAAGACAATATGAAAATTCTTCACTGGTGAACAGATGCTCACATGACAAAAGTATCTAAAAACAATCAATAGTTTGTTTCTTAAGTTGTCTTCAGATTTTAAGAACAACATAATGCTTCTCACCTACTAGAATTTATTTTTTCCCTAGAAAGAACAGTGGCAATTTAATTTCACACAGTTCTATGCAGAAAAACCTCAGACTTCTGTTGATTCTGTTGGGTGCTCTGAACCCTGTAAAAGGCAGCTGGGATTCTCTGCTACGACCAGAAAGGTATCACATTTTCCTCTTCTCTTGAGTAAATCACAGAACTGTCACAGTTGGAAATGACCTCTAAGATGACTGTGTCCAACCATCAAATACAACACCTATTCCAAGCACAGCCTGATAACACTTACTAAAAATAACAAAATTAAAAATTCTCCTTCTAGATTTGAGTTTGATGTACTTTTTAGTTTTACTTATTTCACCAGCTATTATTTCACGATACTATGTTGTCATTTTAGCATTCCTGATCACCTGAGTACACAAGACTTACAGAAGAAGTAAAAAGAAAGACCAGCTTAAGACACACTAAGTACAGTATCATCTATGTACAGATTAAATGAAGAAAATAATTAGCAGTAGGGGTTTTTGTGAGTTTTGTGTGCTGATCAATGATGACAGCACTTAAAGGCATCAACATGTTTCACAAGTAGTCTAAATAAAAAGGCAGCAAAGGGAATGGAGAACAAGCTTGCTTCGAGCTCTGAACTAAACAGAATACCGAAAGCTCCCCTCTGTTCCTCTACAGCCCGAAAGAAAAGTGTGAGGAAGAAGGGATTTCGTGACATTCTTAGCAGTGCTCTAAGGAGCGAAGGCGGGCGCTGGCGTCTGGCGCGCAGGCCGAACGCGCTCCCCAGCACGTCACCCGGAGGAAGCGGCTGCCGAGCTCCCGCCTTCCCCGGCCTGCGGCCCCGCCGGCGCTAGGCCTCAGCCAGGGAGCTCTGCCGCCGGTGCTGCCACAGGCCACCCTTCCACATTACCCTTCACATTTCACCAACGGATCTTTCGACAACAGCTTTTTGCCTCTCCTTCCCTCAGCTGGAGTGTCTGTGTTTAAAAAGACAAGGGAAGCACAATTTACTGTGCAATATTCAGACCTTTTTTTTTTCTTCTTTACTACACCAGCTCCCTGCAGCTTCTGAGCCATCCTCAGATGATGGTTTTTGTACCCTGAATGCAACAGGACTTGGTCTGCCAGGCTGCAGCACTGTTTTTGCAGCATACCTCCAATGGGAAAAAATCCTCTCTCTTCACACTGGTGTCCTGCTGGGCTTTGTGAACATTGGGATTTCCCCGTTCTCTCAACAGATAAACAAGTCCAACACCAGTGCAATATTCACACATTTCTCTCTCTTTCAACACCAATTCCTTACTCCCATTTTAGTTTCACACAAAGCAATTAAATAAAAGTGCAATTAAGTGGTGGCCCGAGTACATCAAGTGTTCTCCTTATAGAGAAGGTGATTTCTCTGCCAGGTTAATCCCATTCTAACAACTACTTTTAAGCCTTTTACTTTATCTAATTCAGCATTTTTTCTGCTTTTAAGATTCCTACCTTGTAGATTTGCAACACCCGGTTTTCTCCCTGTATAGCCTGAACTTTCTCATTCAGGAGAGATGGAAGAAGACTGAGATAAAAACCACATTTTCTAATAGCTTTACCCTGAATGACATTTTGGGTACTCATTGTAACACTGTCTTGTGAGACTGACACAAAACTACTGGGGAAACACAAGAGCATGAGCTGTGGCATAGATGAAGTCTCTCAATTCATCCTCACCAGGCCAAACAAAAAGGGGTAACATTGTGGAAGCCAAATATCTATCCAAATACTTCATTAAAAGAAAACAAACAAACTAACAAACAAAACCAACCCCAACAAAACAACCAAGGAAAACCCAACAAACTGTAAATAATACTAAGACGTAAGTACAGAAATATGCACTTTACCTGAATACTGGAGGTAAAAAATGGTTTCACTGTACTTTTTCTTAGAAAAAAAATAAAAATAAAAATCCACCCCATCACCTGAAAAACAATAATTTCAGTATCACCAGAATTTGTTCCCACTAGGGAACAGTCCACAGCAATTAAAAAATGAAATATTTCCTAGACAATCTACAGCACATGCAATATTGTGATTTTAAAATATATAATTATTTAAACAGTATTTTAACTAGCTTGTTATAATGGAAACTGACAACACTTTATACATAAAACATTTATGAAAGATTGCTAAAGAACTCACTATGAGACAACAACCAGCAAACAAAAAATCCCCATAAAGTCACAAGTGAGAACAAGTTTATATACCTGTTTTCATACAACCCTTATAAAGACCTGTTCTCTCTTTCCCATTACAGATTTGATTTCTGATCTCAAAATTTGAGCAGTTCTTTCCCTCCTCTATTCTGCACAATATTCCTGAAGTAAAATAGGCTATTTACTTCATTCCCTTGTCTTCCAAGAAACACCTGCCCTAGAAGGAAGGAAAAGCAGGACCCTACTCTCCAAACCCTTTTCAACCCTCCCCTGCTTCAAGAAAATGTATATATCCTTCTACCAGACAGCAGGTTAAGTTCCCAAAACAATCAGGAGCATTTAAAGAGTTTTAAAACAAGGGGCATTTAATGTCTCTGAAGTCACTCCTAGTGAGTAATAGTCCCTATTGTCATTTTAACCTGTGCTAAACGGCTTATTTTCAAATCAACTATTGGAGAAACATTAAGAATTTCAATTATTTCAGCCCTTTCTATTTTCTCAAGTCGCATTAACAAGCACATAATATCTGGCACAGGTTCTGTGGGGGACGTGGCTTGTATATCATCCTTTCATACACACTGCAGGCTCCAGTCCTGCAAGAAGGCAGAATGCTTTGAAGTACTTTCATTATTTTTTTCTCAAGAGGTCAGGATGGTTCTTCAGTTAGAACACAAAAGGACCCTGGCATCGTCAGTAGCATGTGCTGAAAATTTCAGAATTAGCTCATTTGAATAGTTACTAAGCTAATAGTAATCTAACTTTTCAGTTAAATTCCTGCTATAGTCACACAGTACACTAGAGACTGTTCAAATTCCACACCAGATTAATACTAACCTACAAAAAAAATATTTTTTCCACTAATTGTGATACTTCCCAAGTATGCACCCACACAAGGCCACAAGCTGCTGAGAGCTTCTGAATATAATGTAAAATTTTAATTCAAATTACCAAATGCGTAAAGAGCAAGGAAGTTGAAAGAGGGCTCATTCTCCAAAAAAATAATCTAAATCATGGAGATATCTGAACATTTCTACAATCTGTACATACTGAGCAAAGCTAAAGGATTCAATTCTTGCAGCAGGTAAATTCCTACAGTCTGGATGTCACATCTGCACATCCATGAAGCATTAGTCTTCTTGTCCTCCAGGCTAGAAGTCTTCTAGACAGGAGTGTCTGTCTCAGCCCTTCTTCTTACCCCTCAGATATATAAGAAAGAACACTCTCTAATTATTTAATCCCCAATCAATAGTTAGAGCAGCAAGGGGCAAGATAAATTTGCACGTAGAAGCAAAATAATCTAAAGCAGCATCACTTTCCTGTAATATATCTTCTCTGAAAAGTCTCTTCTTACCACTTTCCTAAAAATTCACCTAGTTAATGCAAACTCCCTCAAAAATCAAACTGAGATGATCTAGTTGAATGAGGACTACACCTATGAGAGTTAGTTAACACCTGCCCTTTGCCTGACACTCAAACTGCCTTACCAGTAATGGTATTTCTCACAGAGATCCATCCTGGGTGAGTGAGAATCAGAGTTTCCAATACAAACGATAGAAATCCTACCAAGATGATAAATAGAGATAAGAACTGGAATATTAATTTAAAAATAAATAAATAAATAAAAACAACCAACACCAAACTTCCAGTTTGTTATAATAAAAGCATGTCAGTCTTGGCTAAAAAGGCAAAACAGGGACTTCCACAAACTGGGGGAAGAAATTGATCAAGAGGCAATGAATACCAGTATCTATTGGAGGTGACATAATTCACATCACTAAGCACGCTGGACATTAAAACAAAACAAACAAAAAACACCAGCCAACACCACTTAACACACACAAACAAATCACATATCTGAGGAACACTGTCTGAAGTATTCACATAGAAGATAGCAATCTTAATGAATTGAAGCTTATGGACATCCAGCTTCAAAGTAGAAGGGACACTGGAACACATCAGTCTTGAGGAGGTTCATCCTCCACACTGTACAACAAAGAAACAAACAAACCAAAACCAAACAAAAAGTGAATGCATTTGTACACCTCACACCACCTCAAAGCAAAATCCAGGAGTGAAACTGCCCCTTCCTAAGGACAGATCAAAAGACTTGGGGGGGGAGGACACTAAATAGCCAAAAAGCAGCAACTCTAACAAGGATCAGGGCAGAGTACTTTTAACTGATCTGGCAAAAAGGGAGATTGCAGACACTAAAATGCTTTCTATTATTGCAGATAGTTAAAGCAAACTTCAAAGAGTTATAGAAGATCTGATTATATTGAATGATGGCTTTTCACTTGTCATTTTATTGTCCCATATCAACAAATGCAAAGTAACCAATAAAAACCTCAAAACACTAGCTATAAATACACAAGGATGAGTCTAAAATAGGCATTACTACTTATGAAAACGATTTTGATATTATTCCAAGCAAACAGTTCAACTCTTAACAGCAAGAAGTCAGAGAAAATCTCAGAAGGTATCAGAAACAGAGAACAAACAGGGAACACTGTGCTGTGATGCAAGGTGCACGAAATTCTGGCTGCTCCAATTCAAAATGGGGAGAGCTAGAAATGGGACAGAGAGGAATGACAAGCAAGGAGCACATTTAAAACAAATGGAACTATTTTTCCCACATCAACCCATCACACAGAGAGAAAATGCAGTTAAACTGCATGGAACTTGCTGCTGTGGAACACTGTGGCAGCCAGGATATAAATGAGTTCAAAAAGGCAGCAAACAAATTCACCTATAAATAGTTTGATGTTGCTATTCACAGTGCAATAGCCCAAATGCAGCTTCTATCTCAGGCAGCAGCTAAAAAAGTGTCTGTCAGAAATTTACTGTTAATATTTCNTGGGTTCTTTCCGTTTGTTTTGGGGGTAGTGTATGCACGTTATCTAGATCAGTAATAGCACTGAAATTGGTGCTACAATATTAGCAATATTACACTCCACCAGTAAAACCCATCACAGATGCATAATTTGTCTTCCAGATACATAACTTGGTAAGTTTTCTTCTGAGGTGACCTTCTGTTAATATTTCAGCAGCTGACAGAATTCACCCATTTCCTACGCCGTTCAGTCAGCTGCTGCTGCTGGCCACTGATAAAGGCAAGATGCTGGATTAGATGGACATTTGGTCCAGCACAGTATGTTAGTTCTTACATTTAATCACATTGAGAAGTCATAGTGGTATATGTCTTGGGTTGTTTTGATGTTGGTTCTTCTGGTAAATAAGCCAGGCTATAACTCAAGTATATCATGTTAGAAACAGAAATGGTAACTTCTGAAGCAGAAATCAAACTGGTTTATGCTTATTGTGCAATATAATGCAACAATGCTGAAAGACCTGATTAAATATTCAAGGATGTGGGTTTGTTGGGGTTTTGTTTTTACATAGCCCATCAGACTGTCAAAAATCTCTCATGTAAACCCCTCACTAATCAGGATGTCAGCCCAAGGAGATTCAGGCAGTTAGTTGCTCCTAACCAAGAAAGACCCTGAAAGCTGGAAAGCAGCACTAAACATAAGCCATGGATGTTTGCTGGAAAAACTGCCAAGACCCAGTTAAGATTGGCAACAGCTTGGCTTCCTCCCAGCTGACCAGAGGGAAGATCTCCTGAACCAATGGATTCAAGGAGAGCATGTAGCTGCATGTCTGACTCCAAGAAAACCGAGTTCAGTTTTCTTTGACTTTGCAAAGTCATCGGGTCCTGTCTGACCCAGAGGCAGTGCTGGATACAGTCCAGTCCAGTCTCCTTTTTAATAAGGAAGTCCAGCTGAAGAGGTACCACTGTCAGAGAAAATGCTCAACTTCAAGCTGAGGAGCAGAACCAGCATCAAACAGAATTCTGCCAGGAATCACTGCTAATCTTGCTAGAGAGCACTGCCGAAACAATTTGGTGAGTGTCTGTTTTCTCATCACTGTCAGCTTCCCTCTCTTCTGACAGATGAGCTTTTGAAGATAGCCAAGCTGAAAGCCATGTAGGATAAACAAGCAGGTCTCAATCTGTGAGAAACACAGAAGTTTCATTTTCTAGAGCCCAAATTACAACAGGTCTGGAAAACAAAGCAAGTGTCCAGTATACACCACCTTTCAGGCAGGAAGACAAAGATGGACATACCCAATAAGATTATCATCCTTATCAGGAACAAACAAGTACCAGGGAAAAAAAAACAGACAGCAAAAAAAACCAACAAACAAACAAAAAAAACACAAACAAAAAAAGCAGCAGCTTATAGTGATCAGCTTCAGACATTGCCTCCACAACACTACTCCTCAGCTACACCCATGAGAAAGCTGACCGTGATCCACTTTACATGAGAAATCTCTTACACCACACACAAAAAAAGACAATGAAGTAAGAATTTCAGGTTGTACTACATATTGGCTTCACTTCCTATAGTATGCAGGATCATTTTGTTACCTAAATAACCTTCTTATGGAATCACACAGGTTCATTTTGGGTTCTTTCCGTTTGTTTTGGGGGTAGTGTATGCACGTTATCTAGATCAGTAATAGCACTGAAATTGGTGCTACAATATTAGCAATATTACACTCCACCAGTAAAACCCATCACAGATGCATAATTTGTCTTCCAGATACATAACTTGGTAAGTTTTCTTCTGAGGTGACCTTCTCTCACTGAAAGCAAAGTCTATTACTAATGGTATAAAAGAACTCCAAGTGGTACCAAGAAACTTCTCAAAACTCATTCACATCTTTCAATCACAACTGAAAACAAATGTTTATCCTCTTGCTCTCCTCCTAAATTCAAGGGGAGTTTCCACTTTCTCCCATATCTGCCAATACTCATTCAACTATTAAACAGGAAAGTTCAGTTACAGGCAATGATTTTGATGCTCTTCTTACACATAAGGTTGAGTGGAGACAGGGAAGAACTGGACAACTGCATTAATGCCTCCAGATTTATACCCATTTCCCTGCAAATTCAAGCCATTGGTCTTAAGTGATGATGTAGCCTGACCTTTCCAGTGCAATATAGTTCTCATGTTGGTTTACTTCACATTTCCATTACACTACCATACAATGCAGAACTGCTTCCTTTGGCAACATAGAGAACAAGAATTTAAAGTCTTTTCACAGAAAAACACAACGGTACCAGCCTCTTTGGATCTCAGGCCCTTTAATGAACAGGCAATATATCCAATAATTATTTTAGTGGTGATGCAAGTGGGACTAACTGCACATGAAATGGAGAAGCACACCAATCACCAAACCGTTAACAGAAAATAGGAAGTTTCATTACACCCACCTATAAATCAAGAGATCACCAAAACCAGAATTATACTTCACAGAAGTCACATGGTAGAGTATGAGACATGGTAGTTACTGAAGTTGCCTTGCATTTAGCCTTGAAGCTGTCTCCACAGTTACAGAGTTGAGATGTCACAACATAAAAGCACTTCAGCAGAGACTGTACTAAACCAGCTTACTGCTTAAAGTCAACCCCAGGCTTATGCAGAACCAGAGTCTCAAAACATAAACAACTCCAATGAAACAGAGGGGCATATGCCAAAGTTTTTGAGCTCCACAAATACGCTAAGACACCAGCAGACACCCCAAGTATTGTCATTAAGAGTTGTAACTGGAAATACTCCATAACAAAAGAAACACACATAAAAGATTACGACTCGCTATTCCATCAAAGCCCAAGAGCCTAATGCCAGGGATAGGCACAGAAACAATCACATGGAGTTCTAAGCATAATTCACACCTTTAAAGTGAGCTATTTACAGTAGACACGTGAGGCATCGTTTGCATTGGAATATAGTATTCTTATTAAGCAGCACTAAAAGAGTTGATAGGAGCAACCCTGAATACAGCCAGTTGGGACAGATGCAGAAATTTGGGTATCGCTGACTCTGCAGATTTTCCACTTTGAAAAGGCATTTGTCCAAATTAATAGAGCAAGGTATCTGTCCCTGAGCAGTACTGCCTTGGGAGGACTGGAGCATTCTGCTCACATAAGCTGTACACACACTAGTTTTAACAAGTGGTTAAGACTTCAGCACTGACACCACTAGTTAACTCAGTGTTACTTTGGCTGTGCACTGAACCATCCCGTGCAACTAGGGATGTTAAGTCCTTTGTACCAGACTTAGAAAGTGTGCCACAGAAATGGTGATATTATGCAGCAACGTTACTGGAACCTCATTCACATACTGGTCATAGACAAAGTACTTTTTGAAAAAGTTTCAAACGTGAGCACTAACCTTCACTCTGACCTGGGTACCTTTAGGATATGTGCCCACTTAAGAGTATCCATAAACACAGGATCATGCCTGAATGGCAATATGCAAATGATTGTATTATTTGCTAAAGTTGCTAGAACAGTGGACATACACAAAAAAAGTCATCAGCAACAACAAACGCCACCATCTTTCGTCTGTATTTTTTTCAGATTCTGCAGGATTTAACTCAGAACTGCTTCTTGGCACCAGTGCTACTCAAATTTGACTGGATTTCAAGTTTGCAGTTATTAATCATTATCTTCCCTATGCATTAGGTCTCCAATCCCCATTCAAACTTCTTCCTTCAACCAAAGACAGTGCAATAAAAATAAATATATAACAAAACTTCAAAAACAGAGTACCCCATTTATTTTGCACAACCAGTTTTACAAGAATCTCACCTCCTTTGGGACAACGATTACTTATCTGTACACCACCATACTTAAATAATAAATAAATTTTAGGCTCATTTTTGTTTACAACATAGCAACATTCAGAACTTGAAAGAAGCAGGCAGTTTGTTGGATTAAACNTTTCAGGCTGTACTACATATTGGCTTCACTTCCTATAGTATGCAGGATCATTTTGTTACCTAAATAACCTTCTTATGGAATCACACAGGTTCATTTTGGGTTCTTTCCGTTTGTTTTGGGGGTAGTGTATGCACGTTATCTAGATCAGTAATAGCACTGAAATTGGTGCTACAATATTAGCAATATTACACTCCACCAGTAAAACCCATCACAGATGCATAATTTGTCTTCCAGATACATAACTTGGTAAGTTTTCTTCTGAGGTGACCTTCTCTCACTGAAAGCAAAGTCTATTACTAATGGTATAAAAGAACTCCAAGTGGTACCAAGAAACTTCTCAAAACTCATTCACATCTTTCAATCACAACTGAAAACAAATGTTTATCCTCTTGCTCTCCTCCTAAATTCAAGGGGAGTTTCCACTTTCTCCCATATCTGCCAATACTCATTCAACTATTAAACAGGAAAGTTCAGTTACAGGCAATGATTTTGATGCTCTTCTTACACATAAGGTTGAGTGGAGACAGGGAAGAACTGGACAACTGCATTAATGCCTCCAGATTTATACCCATTTCCCTGCAAATTCAAGCCATTGGTCTTAAGTGATGATGTAGCCTGACCTTTCCAGTGCAATATAGTTCTCATGTTGGTTTACTTCACATTTCCATTACACTACCATACAATGCAGAACTGCTTCCTTTGGCAACATAGAGAACAAGAATTTAAAGTCTTTTCACAGAAAAACACAACGGTACCAGCCTCTTTGGATCTCAGGCCCTTTAATGAACAGGCAATATATCCAATAATTATTTTAGTGGTGATGCAAGTGGGACTAACTGCACATGAAATGGAGAAGCACACCAATCACCAAACCGTTAACAGAAAATAGGAAGTTTCATTACACCCACCTATAAATCAAGAGATCACCAAAACCAGAATTATACTTCACAGAAGTCACATGGTAGAGTATGAGACATGGTAGTTACTGAAGTTGCCTTGCATTTAGCCTTGAAGCTGTCTCCACAGTTACAGAGTTGAGATGTCACAACATAAAAGCACTTCAGCAGAGACTGTACTAAACCAGCTTACTGCTTAAAGTCAACCCCAGGCTTATGCAGAACCAGAGTCTCAAAACATAAACAACTCCAATGAAACAGAGGGGCATATGCCAAAGTTTTTGAGCTCCACAAATACGCTAAGACACCAGCAGACACCCCAAGTATTGTCATTAAGAGTTGTAACTGGAAATACTCCATAACAAAAGAAACACACATAAAAGATTACGACTCGCTATTCCATCAAAGCCCAAGAGCCTAATGCCAGGGATAGGCACAGAAACAATCACATGGAGTTCTAAGCATAATTCACACCTTTAAAGTGAGCTATTTACAGTAGACACGTGAGGCATCGTTTGCATTGGAATATAGTATTCTTATTAAGCAGCACTAAAAGAGTTGATAGGAGCAACCCTGAATACAGCCAGTTGGGACAGATGCAGAAATTTGGGTATCGCTGACTCTGCAGATTTTCCACTTTGAAAAGGCATTTGTCCAAATTAATAGAGCAAGGTATCTGTCCCTGAGCAGTACTGCCTTGGGAGGACTGGAGCATTCTGCTCACATAAGCTGTACACACACTAGTTTTAACAAGTGGTTAAGACTTCAGCACTGACACCACTAGTTAACTCAGTGTTACTTTGGCTGTGCACTGAACCATCCCGTGCAACTAGGGATGTTAAGTCCTTTGTACCAGACTTAGAAAGTGTGCCACAGAAATGGTGATATTATGCAGCAACGTTACTGGAACCTCATTCACATACTGGTCATAGACAAAGTACTTTTTGAAAAAGTTTCAAACGTGAGCACTAACCTTCACTCTGACCTGGGTACCTTTAGGATATGTGCCCACTTAAGAGTATCCATAAACACAGGATCATGCCTGAATGGCAATATGCAAATGATTGTATTATTTGCTAAAGTTGCTAGAACAGTGGACATACACAAAAAAAGTCATCAGCAACAACAAACGCCACCATCTTTCGTCTGTATTTTTTTCAGATTCTGCAGGATTTAACTCAGAACTGCTTCTTGGCACCAGTGCTACTCAAATTTGACTGGATTTCAAGTTTGCAGTTATTAATCATTATCTTCCCTATGCATTAGGTCTCCAATCCCCATTCAAACTTCTTCCTTCAACCAAAGACAGTGCAATAAAAATAAATATATAACAAAACTTCAAAAACAGAGTACCCCATTTATTTTGCACAACCAGTTTTACAAGAATCTCACCTCCTTTGGGACAACGATTACTTATCTGTACACCACCATACTTAAATAATAAATAAATTTTAGGCTCATTTTTGTTTACAACATAGCAACATTCAGAACTTGAAAGAAGCAGGCAGTTTGTTGGATTAAACACACAAGTGAGGGCCTCCTCTCCTGGCTTAAGGTCTGCAGTAAATTTACCACAACGCAGAATAAACAGATTTCTATCTGCCTCAGTTTCTAATCCAAAACACGGGAATAATACTACTTACCAGAATGACCTGTTATCTTTCAAGTGGAGCAGATTCTCAAATAATAACAGGCACACCTATACTCAAGTGAATAAACTCTGCTGATTCACAACAACAGATTGCCTGGGCCAAATTCCATGCAGTATTAACAAGTCAACAGGAAGAGCTCCAAAATTCTTACACTGATGTGCTCCGATCTTCCTTTCCCTACATTCCACTCAGCTGGCACTCTCACTGCTCCCTGTAAATACACAGGCAGTTAGCAACCTCAAATTAGGTCTTCCCTTCCACTTCTATTATATTCTTCCTCCTTACTCCTTAAAAGCATTTTTTCTTCCTCCCTCCTTCTCTCAAAAGCACACAAATGGGAACTGTAGCATCTGGAGAATGGTATTTGTAGCTGGGGTAGTCACACTCAGCGTGGGAGTACCAGTGGTAGTCACTAATCCAAAAGGAAGAATTCAAGTAACCACACACTTAATAAAAGTTTCTTTCTTCTCAAAACAATGATTATTCAATATAAGTACAAAGATTTACACACTAAATTTAAACACAACACTGAATCATCATGCCAATCTAACGTGGATTCACAGAAGTATACAGTCAGTGTTCAATGGAAGAAAAGCTGAGTGCAACACTGATGTACAATGAAAGTAGACCAGCTACAAGAAAAACAAAGCCTCCAAAACATTTTGACTTGTACTGATTGCCACAGATGTTTAACTGATTGTTTACTTAGGAAGGCTAAACTGTAGATGCATGAATTTTTGGTGGCTACTATAACAAACTGAAAAGCAACACTATTTTTCAGCTTTCACAATGCTGACAGAGTGAAAGGGGACCACGAAGCATCATGGAATTACACTTGCTGTCTAAACAGAATGAGATTTGTAGGAGATTGCTGGATGCACTCAATTTTCCCCTTCCCTCATATTCATTTTACTCCTAAGGAGCCAGGACCCATCCCCATGGTGCTTCACCCAGAGAAAGCAGACAGACACTCCCCTTTCACATCCCCTCACACCAACATCACCACGAACTTCACTTCCAGTTCTACACACAACAGCCTCACTCCAACACCAGAAAAATGACCACAGAAGCAGAGACAAAGAAACAGCACGGGGCACTCACTACAACTGCACTTGTGTGGGGGTATGAGGACCAGCACTTGCAACAGTATCTCAAATCACAGCACTCCTCTGGCATCAGAACGTTGTCCATCATTAGTAACTTCTCTGCAAAGTTACCTCTTTAAACAAATTCAGTTACATAAAAATTAATGGCTGCATTTGTAATGGTCCTGTTGCTGTACTATAAAAGACATTCAAACACATCTCTCCACACACTCAGAGAAATTCTTGTGCACTCCTCTCATTACAATACCCTGGCATATTCCTCTCCTTGCTGTTTCAAAGATGGCTTTATTTTTTTTTTTACCTTTTAAAATGCCTTTGAGAAAAATCTCAGCTCCTCTCAATTTAGACTCTGGTTATTACACAGTAAAGGGGGGAAAAAAAGCCATATAAGGACCAGAAACATAAAAAACACGCAATAAACTTTCATGTGAGTCCCTTCTAAGACAACTTCAGATCCCCAAGAAGCCCATCTGAGTCTTACTACCTACTGGACTACCAAAGACCACAGCATGAAAAGGAACATAGAGAAAATAAAATCTAATCATAATACAATGGAGATTTCATAGCTGAAAGCTTAAAATGCATCCTGAATATGGGGGAAATGGCAAAATTTATGGAAAAAAATATGCAGAGTGTATTTACCACCTTCCCCATATTGTGCAAGAGGTTCTGAAGAAGCTGCAGGAGTTTTTGATACACTCTAGAGAAAAATATAGGCATGTCTCATATATGAGAGACACACAAAGAGGGATTTAAGAGACACTTGTCCTCTTCGTTTGTTTTCAAAAGCCTCAGAGTAAGATGGCTTACCCACATGATGATGAAATCACCCATTATATTAACCATATATTTGGTATAAGGAAAAAATCAGCATTTTTTGACAAAAACTACCGGGGCAGAGAAGTGTAGATTAAGTTAAAAAAGAGAAAACAGAAAGAAGGTCCCACATTTTGAGAAACTGTGGTTGTTTATCTTACATCAAGAAGGCACAAACCTAAAAATCAGTATTTTCACTCATGCAGCTTTGTAGCAATGACAAATGTACTGGTATTGCCAGTCATAGACCCATCCCAAACTCACCAACTCTGCAGCTGGGAAGACCCCATTATTACAGTGAGGAACTAACCTGGAATGTGCATTTAACAGGCCAACAACATCAGATTTTGACTGACTGCAAAAAATGCAGTTCATCCCATGAAAAGCTGTTTGATATAAACACTGCACTGTCTATTAGAGAGCTGCATTAACAGCCAGGCATCCAAATATAATTCTTGAAAGAAGTAAAGTGGGAGAAGACACAGAGTTTTTAGCCAAAAAGAAATTGCCATGCAGGCATGAGAATTACGTGAAGGAAGATTTCTGTGTTTACTATACAGCACAAAATTCAAAGGGAAAGTAGGGAAAGCAGAGCTGGTTAAATATGTCAAAATGCAGTTGGGAAACAGAAGCTAAGTCTCTTATTCTGAAACAAGTTTCATGGTGACAAATCCACTGATTTCAGCAGGATTCTCTGAGAATGCAAAATAAGGGGTGTGGTATGGAGAGATTCCTCCTTGAGAGAAGAACTGCAGTTGACTCAAGGACAGGAACCAGCACAAACCTTGTCAGTGCCTCCCAATTTATTCCTGACCAGAATATACTCTCTGAAAGGGTAATAAGGGAAACTTAGGTAGCCACATCCTTTCCGTTTGGGGTCGCTGACAAGAGCATCCTTTCAGAAAATTCACACTACACACAAGACTCCCATGATAAAGATGCATATCAGAGAAAATTACTGCAAGCTAAGCAGCAGTTAAATAGGTATCTGGAGCTCTGGCTAGATGCAAATGAGCAAAAAGCTTCATTCTATTGGTGCTTTGTTTGTGATGGATTAAAAACCAAAATAACCAGGTTATTCAACTTTTGAACTGAAGATGTCAAGTGGGGCAGTTTTGTCACACTGGTAAGAAGAAGAGATAGAGACAAAAAGTATTCCTTGGATACATCAAGGACTAATTTCTGGCTTTCATGTGAAATTTTGTTGTGTTAGCAAATTAAGCAAAAGCCCTGAATAAATAGATTCCACATTCTTACAAAGTATCACAGGAGCTCAGTATTATCCACTTTTTAAAGCAACAGAAAAGACACTGGGAGACAAAGTACATGTATGAGATCCCCCAAGGGTCAGCAGCAGCATTTTAAACAGACATCAGCTTCTTCAAACTTTGTCAAGTGCTTCAGCCTTGCAAAATCCACTTAAAATGAGAGGGTTTTTTGAGGAAAAATAATGAAATCCTGCTACTCTGCCATCAAACTGAGCATAGCTAGAATTTCCTCCTGTATCAGGACACGTTTGCTCTTACAAGATGTAAGCACTTATAGAAGTTTTTCTTTACAACTATGCATCAAAACCTTTTGTACATCCCTACTACCCACCTTCCTTATCTAAAATACCCTGATACAGCAGTGTTACAAAGGGCACTGTCACAGGCTCTCTACAGAGGGCAAAATGTCCTTGAAGGACAAGATACATCATCATTCCACTACATATAGATTCCTCAGCCAAGGAAAGGGAATTTAATCCTTTCCCAACAACAATGAAAGTATTTGTAATCATGTTGATATACTAATAGTAAATATTTCAGCTACCTGTGCTGTCAGCAATTTGCTCCACGTGATCTGCAAAGGTGCTGGGAACACTTGAAGCTAATTATGGTGAATACAAAGAAGTTAATCTCCAATATTATAAATTTGGAGGTCTTAATCTTACTACTACTTATATAGGTTCTGATTTTCAGCATTCAGATATTCTCTCCAACTTCTGAAAGACTTAAAAGTAAAATATGCACAACTTTTTGCAAGACTGGAGCTCTTAAGTCTTTTCTCCAAAAACATAGCAAAGGTTTATTTCATATCATTTGGGACTTAAAAGTTTTAAAATCATTATCTCAAAGTGAGGAGCAAAGAAATTGACTGGGATTGATTCAAGTGTTTACTCACTTAAAAATTAAGACAACTGCAGTATTCAAAACACAGCACATGAGACTATAGCAGATACCAACTTGCTACTGGACTAATAACTGACATCAAATTAACATCCACATTAACTTTAGCAAATCCCACTGAACACTGTTAGCTAACAGCTCATGAAAATACACAACTCTCATGGATATAGAGAGGGAAAAAAAAAAAAAAGGATTTTGAAAGCTGCTATTCCTCTATCCCTATTTGGGAATATATCTCCCTATTCCCTTTAATTGAAGCCCAGTGTGACAGTTGGGCAGCAGCTGGAAAGGGAAACGTGGCCACCATATTGCCTGGAACAGCAGCCTCCTCCTGCCAAATGTTTCCATCCACACTGTTGCCTTGAAAGACTGAAAGTTCCCAGAACATCAAACAGGACACTTGCAATCACAGATGAAGCAAAGTATTAGTGCAATTAATATATTCTTTGTACAAAAACACATAGGCAGCTGGAAGACTTCTTTCATTGACTGCTTTTTTCCCTGAACATCCTACTTAGCTCTCAGCTGTCTTCAACTTGTAAATAAAAATATGTGCTGCTGCACAGCAACACAGCTTTAACCTGACAGACTAAGAACTACACAAGGCATCAACTACTCAGTTTCCAGATTATTACAGCATCTTTGACTTGTCACACTGAATCTTCAACTTCTGCTCGTGAAAACTACAGGTCCCAAGATGCACTGGCTCATCCCAGCCCAGGCAGCCTGCTCAGCTGAACATACAGCACTGCATACTGGGGCCTGCAGTTTCCACAAGCCACATTCTTACTGAAAACCAGACCAGCTGCAGGCCATATTGCACACTTACATGGGCCAGCAAACACACACACACTGTACAGGGAGATCACTGCTAGCAATCATCGAGGAAGCTGGATTGCTACCCAGTTCTCATACAATAAAGTTAAGAGGACAAAGATTTCAGTAAAAATAAACATCAGCTAACCAGTAATTCTCAAAGAATAATCAGCAGTTTAGCTACCTTTGAACATGCAGAACAGGCCATAGGTTTTTAACATCTTTAAACTAAAGTACAGTAAGAATTATTCCCCCCCACACACCCCCCAACTGCTACACTTATTAACATTAAAGAACACTCTTCTGAATATCAGGAGGAAAAGTATATTTGGTCACGGGCAAATCTCCCTTGTCCAGAATTTAGTTATCTGGAAGCAAATTACTCTCTTTCTCCATTTCCACAGCACACAAGCAGGAGCTTGCCTCTCTTCCAAAAAGAAGCAGAGCTTAGCTGAAAATCAAATAGCTGTATCTGAGTGTAGGCCTCAGAGAATAATTCGTTGTACTTCAGTAAAGGGAAGGGCAGCTCCCCCTACCAGTCTGTTCTAAGAAGGTTTCAATCGAAGAAGGAAACAACCAGGGATCAAAACAAATAAGTCCTCCTTTCTTCTCCCTCCCTTCTCCCCAAGCTCTGGATTATTATTATTAAAAAACAGTATGTACATACAATTGTATCTAAATATTTCCGTGTTTCACTAGTCCTCATGGAAGTAGACAGCCTTTGCAGCATTTCCAAGCTAGCAGGCAGCACCTGCTAAAACATGCAGGAGAAAGAGAACCAAGACTCTGACCCAAGAGAAAGACAGCATCCCTTGCACAGAAAGACAAACAGGGACACTTCAGTCACCTGAAAGTCATCCCGACACACTTCCCCATAGAGGCAAGAGGCCTCAGGAGCATCTAAAGGTTCTGTCAATACAGCAATACTGTCCATAGGCCAAAGACAGCTGTTGCCATAGTTACTATCAGCCAGCTTATCAGAAAATAATTACTGTGATTACTCAGAAGTTTTGTTAAAACAATTTAAAGCTTCGGTAGGATACCGCTTGATCTCTTCAATTAACTGTTTGCAACTATGCCGCCTTTGGGATCCACACAGTTAACAACACTCAGATCTGCAGGGTCAGAGGGGAACAAGGGAAGGAATCAATGCTCCTTCTGCCTCTCCTCCTGACAGCTTGTATTTCACAGACAGGAACAACACAACCGAAGGGACCGCAGGCTGGGCCGCTCTGCTGGAGCTCTCCTCTCGCAGGCCTGCAGACTGAGCCCAAGCAAAGGCCATCTTAGAGCCACAGGCTCAGATCTGCCCTCGCCTGCCCGTTCACCTACCCCAGCTGCCCTTCGAGAAGCCCACGGGCTTCGTTTGCACACCATTCCACCCATTTCAAACCATTTAAACCGGCGTGTTTCTAACCGCACGTGCCACGGCGCAGTCCCTGGCTTCCAAGGCGTGTGGCACGAGTGCCGTAGCAGGGAACTCAGCAGCAGCCCCTTTTGTGCTGCTGTCAGCTGGAAGGGCAGGAGCTGGAAAATGGGCATTTCAAGAGATCCCACATTAAAAAATCATAGCAGCTGTGTGGACACGGCCTACAACAGACCTTACACTGAGCGGAGCCTCGCTCCTTATGTACTATCGATAAAAGCATCCCCACCAGTAACAACAAACATTAGTCCAGGGCTCAGGGGAGACCTGGGAGTATTGGGGGGGTGTGGGCACGGCAGGCAGTGTGCTCGGTGTCTGCTGTGGGTTTTTAAAGAGTGCTCTGAGCACTCGGGAGTGCTCACATCTCCCATCAGAGTGAGCGTGTGCAGTGACAGCGAGCGAGACATCTCAGGTAAGAGCGCGTGGGGAAGAGGTCAAACCATCTAGCCAAAGAGCTTTTCAGGTGCCTGATAATTCCAACAGAGAGATTCAAGTGATGTAAACAATAAAACAAAACAGAAATGCTGCACAGAAGCTGTATCAAGTCGTGCATTCTTTTCACCAAAGTGGGAGATGATCAAACAAAAGGTTCTGTGGCAAAGTTGGGGCTTTGTTAAGGCAATGGACGTGGCAGTCCTCTCAGAACAAGACATGGGACCTTTCAGAACTTCCTACAGCTTCAAAAATTCTTTTAAGGCCAGGCAATTGTCATCATAAAATCAGATTGTCACACTGTGTGCAGCTTTCTCCAGCGATAAATAAATTTTTAAAAACACTTTTGATTTTTGTGCATTTTATAGCTATTCTATACCTACGCTCACCACTTTGCTTTTCTTATGTAAAAACCTCACAAAAACAGATTCAAACAAACTTAAAATCATACTTTAACAATTTTAATCCAAGTGAGGAAATGTGTAAAGTGCAGGAGCCATGAATTATTTAGAACTTATAAAAAGAAACACAGGGGCTCTTTTTTTTTTTTTAATGGGACTGTATTTGCAATAAGAAAAAAAGGAAAATAAGAACATATAAAGATTCCTCCCTGCTAAATGTAAATAAACTTCATTTTTGTCTGCATAATGCGTATCTCTACCACCAGTAGAAGTGGTAGACACTGGCTCTGTGCTATACTGAACATGAAATATTAATGTAAGATACCTATAAAAACTATCCTTCACTTCACCCTCTTTTTACAGGGTACAGAGGTAAATATCTTGCCCCTTGCATTCAGCAGACATCTCAAAACCCTTCTGTGCAATGCTCCACCTTTCCAGTATGCAGTTTGCTCCTAAATAACCTTTGTGCAGTTAAAATACATCAGAAACAGGATGTGAGCTGCTTTCTGGCACAGAGTAATTGAACAAGGGCAATTCATGAATGCACAGGAGCCAGGCCTTTTGTGAAGTCTTACACTTCTAGCATACAGCTACGCATGTGACTGCACAGTTGTGAGCATAAAGGGTGAAGGGGACAGTGAAGAAATACTATTGGAAGCTTAATAAAAGGGGTTTGGAGCTGCCCCTTCTACACAAGAAGCCTCTCCTAAAGGCTGGGCTACTCCACAGCTCACACCACTGTGCAATGGCTCCCCAAAAAGCAAAGCAAAGTTCTTTCTGGAAGATTTTAAACGAGCAAAACCAACCAACCCAAAAACAACAATAAAAAGGTGAAGTCACCAACACGTGTTCCTCACATGATGTTCATCTTTAGTTTCTGGTACCAGCATAAAATGCCCATAACATATGAAGGTTCCTACAAACTGATACTGAAAAGAAAAAGAAATCTCTGTTGTAAACAAATTCCAGTAGCATCAATTCATTTCTCTAAATGAAGTTCTACAACGTGTTCATAGGTGATTATGACCACTATAAATAAAATATACCAACAACCCAAGTGGCAGCCCAGCTCACTACTGAGGCTTTCCAACTGCACACAGTTTCACCACTTTCTAAGGAGATATTAAATAATATTAATAATAATTAATATTAAAGTGTCTCCTTTGTACAGATACAGACCAAGGATTTCTTGTTGTTAATATAGTTTCTACAGGGAGGTTTAACACACACAGATAAAGCCTCATCTCTAAGAAAGAAAAGTAAAGCTAGAATAAGAACTATTTAGGGCCAATACCTGAAACACAGTTGAAGCTGAATGGCCTAGGGTGAAGAGAGATCTTTACATAACCTAAACTGAAAGCAGTGATCTTATTATTTAAGATGTAACATACAACAGCATTCTTCTCTGTGCAGCCTAAGTTTCAGCTTCCTACTTCTGCTTTATTTAAGTTCTTGGAAGGAAAGTTTTGTATTTTCATTCTCTTAAAGAATAAAACCTCCTTCAAATGCCTCCTTCTCCCTCACAATAATTCCAGTTCAGGATACACACAGAGAAGAGCAAAGATTAAAAGCTTTCAGGTAGAATGACTAATGGTAAAATAATTATTAGCAATAAAATATTCCTTCATGCAATATTTTGAATTATACACCTTGCTAGCTTTGCTAGTTAATTGAAAAAGGACTAAAACTCTCAATGGGACGCACTCAAAGTTTCTTGTGCCTCAGGTCAGCATGGCTAAAATCTGAGATTATGACACAGCTGACATGCACTAGGGGTAGGTACTTGGTGAGCAGGCACCTACCTTCTGTTGGACAATGGTCTCTTAAGACCCTCAGGTGACACTCTACACATGCTACTATGCAATATGCAATCAATAGATAAAGAGGTTGCTTCATACTGCCTCTCTTATCAGCTCAAACTTCTAGCTGATGCAACTGTCGTAAAATAATCTAATTTCTCTACCAGAGGAAGGTTGAAAAGTTCAAAAACATTCAAAAGAAGCACATCTCTTACTTCTTTTCAATATGGGTTTCAAGTTTCATTTACTGAGCAACAGAATTCCTTTCTCAAAAATAGTAATAATTTTTAAATGCCCCCCAAGAAACAGTTGCATTCTGCTCATGAAACATGTCCCCATATAAAAACTCCCCAAGCCTGTGTTCTTTCTACTGAAGTGTGGTAATTAATTTCTCCAACTAACATGGGTACTTCTGCACATTTTTTTTTTGTTGCCTCTAAGATCCTGCTCTCACTAGCAATTTAATATCACTACTTAAACTATAAAATTGTATCATACACAGTGGCTAACAAGCTTAATATTAAAGTTTCAGCATTACATGTTAACCAGATAGAAGTCATGAATTTTAGATTTTTAGGGAGTTAAGGTCATGTCCCCCCCACCCCAAGGCTCTGACCAGGATGTCAATTTCTGCACAAATGAAGCCCCAAAAGAAGCCTCTTTTCATCAGAGCTAAATATTCTCCTGTAGCATACCCAGCCTCACCAGCTAGCTCCGGGCAAGCACAGGAAAGCCAGATGAAGCTGACTTACAAAACTGAAAGTAAGCAGGTGTCTTCATTGTTGGAAGTGAGCACAATGGGAAGAAAGAAAGAAAAAAAAAAAAAGTAAACAGCCGACATCCTTTTTATTTCAGATACCTGAAAACCTCCAGCTAAACAAAAAGAGGTGTGTTCATCTATCTGGGTGTCCAGGAGTACCTGTCCTTTAACCTGCTAAGAAGCAGCAGCACATCTAGTTAAGAAAACTTCACTGGCCCAAAGGAGACTCGGAGCCCACCCCTTAGTGGAGCCCCACCTGGTATTTCCACACTCAGACCTAGTGCACATCACAGTGCACAACTTTCTCACAACTCTCAAGTGATTACCCCCAGTGATACCTTTTTACACGCAGTCTCCACAGTGAACAGAAGTTCATTGTCAAGCTCAGCCCTAGGGCCCAAACAAGCCCTAACAAACATCCAGGGGGTAGGAGGGGAAGAAAGAAGGGAAGTGTTCCTACCTACAAATATAAGATTTGCAAGCAATCACTGTTGCTTACAATTAAAGAGTGGGAACAGGTGTAGCAGATATCATACTTTGATAGCTGAACAAAGAATATTACAGCACGTGACTGAAATGTGATGACATTTGTTCACCAATCGAAAACAAAAGCCACTCTCCAATGGCACTCTTTCCTCCACCCCCAAGAATTAGGAACTTGGGAATCTCTCCATATTGAAACATATCTGTTCACAGCCTCATTTTTTGACACTTGAGAAGAAGTTGAATGAAGAGCTCCATCGCATTAATCCAATACAAATTCACCTAAAAACCTCAGCACACAATCCTCCCAGCACTCACCAAACTGCAGAGGTGGCTGGGGAAAAGCTCTAACAACAACGAAGCTCGGAAAAATAATGAAAAAAAAAAAAAACAACAAACCACAAAACGAAAGAAAACAAAACACCAAAATACATAACGGCACCGGAAAAATAAATATATACTCCTCCAACAACCGAACAAAAAAAACCAAAACAAACCACACCGCAGGAAGGCGAGTGAAGAAAGGAGCATGCACAGGAGGACTAGAGAGGACTAAACCAAATGGCAGAGTCCCACATACAGCCCCACTCCACCTCCACAGACGCAGGAGGGAGGGAAAAAACAAAAATGAAGAAGCAGCCGATCCCGGGCCGGCAGCCGAGCTGGAGCAGGAGTGGGAAAAGCCCGGCGGTGCCCCGGCCCCGAGCTCCGTACCTGTGCGGGGAGGGCAGCCCCAGGGCGAGGGGGGCAGGCCCGGCTCCAGAATAACAAGTTGCAGAAGAAACGGAATTTTCCCGGCGCTGCTCGGGCCACAAAGACGAATGAAAAGAAGGAGGGGAGAGAAGGTAGGGGGGGAAAAAAAAAATAAAAAATAAAAAAGAAATCCCCACACAAAAACGCAGCAGCAGCTTTACTACGAATTACCCATCAGCGAAAGCAGCATCATTTCCAACATAATAATAAAACTTCCCCGACAGCATCGCGGCGAAGGACCCGACCGAGAGAAAAGGGCCTGGAAATAATCATCCTGAAGGAAACCTGAGGGGAGGGGATCAGCCTCCCTCCCCCACCCCATCCCCAGTGCAATGTGTCATCTCCTTCCCCTGCTCCTCCCCCCAACCCCAATGTGTCACCTCCTCCTTTTACCCCAAGTGTCACCCTCCTCCACCTCCGCCGCTCCCGCTCGCAAACTTCTGCCGGCAGCCGGCGGGGAGGGCCGGGGGGCGGCGGCAGCGCCCCGGGACGCTTCGTTCTTCCCCCCACACCCCCCCCGAGGGAGGGGCCGGGGGCCGCGGCGAACTTGCTGCTCCTCATCGCCAAGTTGGCCGGAGAGTGCAGAGCGAGCCGCCGCCATCCTCGGCGCCCCCCAGCCCCGCGGCGGCGGGGGGCGCGGGGAGGGGAAAAGGGGTGGATGGCGCCCGGGGTGGGG